>CANHQG010000200.1:36992-70865 GCA_947462335.1 Harmothoe impar
GACCTACCAAGTAGGGATTAGATAGTATGAGATGAACACCGTTGTATCTATTTGTGTAAGAGGTGCGAAAGGGGTGAGAGTGGGAGGGGGGGTGAGAGGGAGAACAAGGGAGAGAGGGAGAGCGGAAGGGCGGAGAGAGGGAGGGGGGAATAGTGGGAAGAGAGAGGGAGGGGGTGGGGAAGATAGGAGGTAGAGAGAGGGAGGGGAGGATAGGGGGCAGAGAGAGAGGGAGGGCGAAGGGGAGGATAGGGGGGAAAAGAGGGGAAGGGGAGGGGGAGGATAGGGAGAAGGGAGGGAGGGAGGGAGGGAGGGTGAGGATGAGAGGAGAGAATGAGAGGAGAGAGAGGGAGAGAAAGAGACCGGCAGAGATGGAGCAGAGGAGGAGACAGACAGAGAACAGGATGCATAAGGGAGAGGGTGATGTTGCCAAAATGATTCAATTTCGAGTGTTATGCATTTCCAGACTCCTCCTTGATAGTCAGACAATGCTGGACAATAAGACATGCAGACAACCTCCCAGCAGATTCTTCCACTCTTTTGTACCGGCACTTCTTCCTTCTCTGTCAAAATGCGGCTTAGCCCCTCAAACACTGTCCTACACCATGCTTTTGAACTATACATTTACGGTTAATTGTGTCTCATGCGATTGTAACCATTGAAACTGGGTGTTGTCTCTGACCAGGTGTAGTTTGTAAACGGGTCTTTGACCAGCTAACATGTAAGAATGTTATGGTCAAACAGCTCTCAAAATGGCAGGAATTAAAAAAAGAAAGAAACCTACCTACCCTAAATCTTCAGACCATGTAACCTGAAACACAATTTCCCCACTCCTTTCTCTCTTATATTATATAGTATCTATGTACCGACGTAAAGACAAATCTACATACATGTGTTGTTTCAGGTTACCTGATCCTAAAAGAAAAAACAGTACTGACCTGAAAAATCGTTATCCATTTGTAGAAAATCTGTGATTTTAGGCTAATTTCGGGTAATTTCAGAATAATTTGATGATCCACGAGTCAGGTTCACGAAGACTCTTTTACAAATTAATTTGTCGGTTTATTTCAGGCATAAGGAAAATAATTAAAAAGAAACCTGCATACCCTAATTCTTCAGACCATGTAACCTGAAGCCCAGCCCCCCCCCCAAATTATTTTTTTTGATATTTAAGAACTTTTGCCTTTTATAACACCATAAATTCTCGCGTATTAGAGTAACTCACATATTGGCTGCAACCCCACCTTTGACCAATCCTATAAACCACAGAGGGGGTGTGGAAATTGCTGATTTAGTACTGCAGTATATTTATCAAAGGCCATTCAAAAAAAGTTGTTTCTCATCACCAAGGACTAAAGAATTTGAGGAGGGAGGCATTTTCTCACTTTTTTTTTACTCGCGGGCTAAAATGTATAAAATAACATATGCTTTTGGTATCTGCATTTGTTTATATTCCACTGCATGACCAGCAGTAATAGATTTGATTTGATACCAAATATGCCAATATTTGTCCACATTTATCATGTTTTTCACCAAAAATTTACCAAAAAAAAGAAGAAAAAGTTTTCTCACGCATGCGGTGATGAGTAATCCTTTTATTTTTTGAGAGACCTAAAAGCCGCACCCGATATTATAGGCATATATGCATGTTTGATATGAAATTAAAGCTGATACTGACTTGCAAAGAAGCTGTCACTTATATGTAAGAATTTACAGTAGTTAATATAGGATTTCATTTATTAAAGCATATAAGAATATTGCACCTTATATGTCCTATAATTTACATCCTAAATGTCTCTGCACCCTATGTGTCCTCTGCATGCGCGCTATATGTCTCTGCACCCTAGCTGTCTATTGGCATGCACACTAAATGTCTGTACCCTAAGTGTCCATGGCTGTGTCTGACGACCTTGGGCCAATATTTTTGTCTCTGTCTGGGTGCCGTCTCTGACCGGGTGCCGTCTCTGACCGGGTGCCGTCTCTGACCGGGTGCCGTCTCTGACCGGGTGCCGTCTCTGACCGGGTGCCGTCTCTGACCGGGTGCCGTCTCTGACCGGGTGCCGTCTCTGACCGGGTGCCGTCTCTGACCGGGTGCCGTCTCTGACCGGGTGCCGTCTCTGACCGGGTGCCGTCTCTGACCGGGTGCCGTCTCTGACCGGGTGCCGTCTCTGACCGGGTGCCGTCTCTGACCGGGTGCCGTCTCTGACCGGGTGCCGTCTCTGACCGGGTGCCGTCTCTGACCAGGTGCCATCTCTGACCAGGTGCCATCTCTGACCAGGTGCAATCTCTGACTGGGTGCTGTCTCTGACCAGGTGTCAGAAAAAAAGGAGTTTTAAAAAGAATTATACTCATAATTATATATAAGGATTTGTAAAAACGTTATGGTGGTTGTTATATAATAATTATTAAAATTATAATTAGCCTTCTGCTGTTGGTATTTTGACCTTATCAAGCCAAGCCGGTCAGAGACGGCACCTGGTCAGAGACGGCACCTGGTCAGAGACAAAAACATTGGCCCAAGGTCGTAGGACAAAGCCCCATGCACCCTAGGGTACCAGTAACCGGTAATATATTTTCTGTGTTTCACATTTACACCTGGGCTACCAGAATCGTGGGAGACGGCGCTCCATGAGAAGCTGTTTGCAGACCGCGTCATTGTGAGACCGGCCGCCAGGTTCACGGACGTAGTCAGCATCAACGCCACCTTCCTACCCCACTACCTTCAGCACCTGGTGAGCAAGGCTTTTTTAAAAAAGTGTCTTTTTAGGTTAGGCCAAAAAAAAGAAGGTGTGTTTCAGGCAACATGGTCAGAATTTCTAGGGTAGGTAGGCCGGATTTTTTTTCTTTTAATTTTTTTTTTTACATAGAGAGAGTACCAGGAATGAGTTGTGAATCGACAAATTAACTCGCGACTCACCAAAATGACTCCATAGTTCCTCTATTGACTAGGAACATCAAGAAGTTGTTGAATATACCTCTTAGAAAGCCATTTCCTGAAGTTAATCAATTATTCAGGTCTCTGAGGTCACTGGGAGCTTGTTATTCTTGACAGAATTAGGAAAAAATGAGGAAAAAAGTAACAAAAAAAAAAAAAAAAAAAATTATCTTCAAAATTGGGAAAAAAATGCTAGGGTCGGCCCTTTTTGGAATCTAGGGTCGGGTTGCCTGAAACACACCTTTTATTTTTTTTGGCCTTATTTACCAGTCTATACAAAAACTTTTTCACCATGCACAGTCTATACAAAAACTTTTTCACCATGCAGGACATTCGGTCCTGCAGATTTCTTTGTTTGCAGGCCGGCTCAATTTTTGCAGGCCCGAATATTGGAGTACAATCTTGCTATTTAAAAATGAAATGAAATATAAAGCAAGTGTTTGTACTGGCAATGATAATAAACAGGGTTCCCCCTACATGTTACAATTTTATTAACCATTTTAATATATGAATTATTGAAGAACATTACGGAAAATATTCACACTTTCTGTTTTATGCTGTAGAAACCTTAATAATGGTCCGATTTACAAGCCGTAAAAATGCAATATATAGGCGAGAATCTCTGGAATACAGCCAGCCATTCGGGCCTGCAGTAGCCCTTTTTCTGCCGGACCGGCAGACTTTTTGTCGGCTATAGCCGGTGGCTGGCAGGTTTTCGTATAGACTGGGTAATCTATTATATATAAGTAATTACATGGATTTGGCGCAATCCTGTTTTTCCACCAAGAACTCTTCTTTTGTCGGTCTCCATGGGAAAAATATTATGTGTCATGTCGGGCCCAAAAGGCCTTGACTATTGACAGTTTGAACGGTCAATAACAGAATAAAATTCCCTAATTGACAGTTCGAACTGTCAATAGCAGGATAAAATCCTCTTATTGACAGTTCAAACTGTCAATAACAGATTCAAGATTCTCTTATTGACAGTTCCAAAATGGAACTGTCAATAAGGAAAAATTAATCTATTGCCAGTGCGAACGGTCAATAAGAGAATTCTATCCTGGTATTGACAGTTTGAACTGTCAATAAGAAAATTCATTTCTACTATTGACAATGTCAATAGCTGGCCCGCCATGATCTTGCTATTGACAGTTCAAACAGTCAATAGTGGATAACTTTCCTCTTATTGACAGTTCAGACTGTCAATAGTGGGATACTTCTCTCTTATTGACAGTTCATACTGTCAATTTTAAATACCGTAAAACCTCGCGTATAAGCCGCGGCTTGTACGCGAATCAGACTCAGCTTTCTTTTGATACCAAACATGCCTATATAGGGTGCTGCTTATACGAGAGTTTTTATAAGTATACTACAGTACAAAATTAACAATTTTCAAATGCCCTCTGCGGCTTATAGGATCGCACCAAACTCGGGGTGCGGCTTATACGCGAGTTAGGCTTATACGCGAGGTTTTACGGTACTGATATTGACAGTTCTACACTGAATTGTCAATAGTGGGAACTGTCTCTCTTATTGACAATTCCTTATTTTAACTTCAATCAAAAGTTGATTTAGACTGCAAAACCGATTTAGACTGAAAACCGATTTAGAAAGATAACCCGATTTTGAAGGAAATTAAAAATAGAATAGCTTTTTTTCTAGGCAGTACACATGTAAACTAACCACCACTTTGAAATATGGCTGTAGGCTATTTCATTGGGATGTGAAATACGACATGCTTTGGTTAAACTAACGACACTACCAATACCAATATAGTTACCCTTTGAGGACTGCGTCTCGCTTAAAGTCGACATTTGTCAGCATGATACACCAATGCTGTCCCGGCGATTAACTCTCCTATACTTTGGTATTTCTACCCTCTAGGGTCGGCATAAGTAATTTAATAAAAATGAGCTATTAATCAAAGCAAACTGACTACATACTAAAAGCATGTGTCAAGAAATAACTATTCACAACACTGTCTTTTTATCAATACATTTCAGAACATAGCTGAGCAAATATTTAGCCTTGTAGCAACGCTGCCGCTGGTAGGTATATTACGCAACCCTTTAGGGACCAGATGGTATTCAATTCGAAAGCCAGTCATAACAATTGATAATTGTTTTTTTTTTCATTCTAAATGGCCAGTGAATTGTACTTTGGAATTTAATGTACTAAAAAATATGTTATGAGTTGATGAAAATAAATTTTCAAAATTACCTATATAGTTGCATGATTTACCCTTTCTGTACCATATTGAAATGACAAATAATTAACTGATTAAATGAATAATATCAATTAATGATGAATCAATCTAAGCATCTCTATATTTACTTATATTAATTTCTGTCCTAAATAGTACTGGAAGGATGAGTCCCTCTCCTGGGATCCAGCTGATTTTGGTGGTGCGCTATACATATCTGTACACGCGTCCAAAGTGTGGAGACCCGAGTTTGGTGTTATCAACAGGTAAGCTACACATCCACAGTTTACACAGCAGCTAACCCAGTCGGTATCAGGACAAGTACCCCCTGCACATCTACCCCTTACCATGTACCCTCTTGGACATCTACCCCCAAGGACCTTTACCCCGTAGAACATCCACCCCCCTGGACATCTACCCCCTTGGACTTTTACCCTCTTGGACCTAGGGGGTAGATGTCCAAGGGGTACATGGCAGAGGGTAGATGTCCGTGGGTAGATGTCCAGGGGTTACTTGTCCTAGAACCAACACAGTCATATCCATATGTTAAAGATACATTACCAGCTAATTTTGGGTGATTGTTTATTTTCATCATGTTTCCATATACCAAGTGCCTGTAAGTCTATATAAGAGATTTGGAGTCTGTTATTTATCTCTTAATCTGTAAATACGACCATAATAGCGTGCCAAATATAGAACACATATAACGCCTGTATACCATGCACCTTATACCGTATCGTCGCATATAGGTGCTGGGTTTTGAATAGGAGCCTCCCTTGAATAGGAGCCGGGGGTAATAGGGCTTTGAAATAAATAGGTGCCGGGCCTTGAATAGCTGGCCGATGATATCCTTTGATGAACATAGATGAATTATGGTTTGCTTTGCTGTTAGGCCCATATGGCATTATGGTGAAATGCTGCATACATTGGGGTTTTGCAGGTGATTAAGCAGGGGAAGCTGAAATAGCTGGATTACCAGCATGTTCATGGTGCAATATATAACAGCTTTTTAGTCAGGCCGAGGGTGTCTAAAACAATAGCTGCCAGACCTTGAATAACTGCCTACCTTGATTAGGAGCAGGGGTTAGAAGGGTGTCTAGATAAATAGCTGCTCGGGCACCTATATGCTATGATACGGTATATGGTGTGCCAGTATGCCCATTACATCATGCTGAAAAAAATATGAGCGTCAGCTTGATGCTTGCTTTGTCACCAAATGCACTCACCTAACCAAAGTCAAGCACTTTGTGAGGGTTAAGCAATGCTGGACCTTCATTTAGAGAAATTGCTTGAGAGTCTGGGAATGCTGGACCCTCGTCTAAATTATTGTGGTCCTTCCCCACCAAGGCGTCCACATTTTTCTGGCCGCCAAACCCCACTCACCCAAATATTGATTAAAAATTACCACTCCCTTAGTTTAGATAATACACTGTAAATAGCATTGTTTACATACACTAAACTACACGTCTAACTCTAGATTCTAACCCTGTTTACCTGTAATAAACTATACACCTACAGTAGATTCTACTGTAAACCAAATTCTCTTTTGTTTTGCAGTGTTGTCTGCAAAGTAGTAAAATCTAGTAGTTTGTTTTGCAGTGCTGTTTGCAAAGTAGTTATATCTCGTATTTTGTTTTGCAGTGTTGTCTGCAAAGTAGTAAAATCTAGTAGTTTGTTTTGCAGTGTTGTCTGCAAAGTGGTAAAATCTAGTATTTTCTTTTTGGGGGGGGGGGGTGAAAATAGTTTATTGTCTTCCACAATTTAACAGTGTGATTACAGACAGATATCCGTTTACCAAATTTCAATAATAATCAAGGTCATATTATGTTTGCCAACAGCAGTGCTGTTTGCAAAGTAGTAAAATCTGGCATTTCATTTTGCAGCGCGGTTAGTAAAGTGGTAGAAGAGTCAACAAAGAACCAGTTCAAGGTCAGCGTGAACTACGATGGCTCGTTGACCTGGTACGTCCGCGAGACATTCGTGACGACGTGCAAAATGGATCCGAAATATTTCCCATTTGACACGCAGCAGTGTGAAATCATCGTCATCGCCTGGAATGGTGCTGTTGTCCATTATGACCTAACTGGGCTTCATATCAACACAGATATGTTCATTATGAGTCATGAATGGGACCTCCTGGATTCACACGTTGAGAATATTTACGACCACCATCACGCCATTGAGTCGGCTCGGGTCGCCCGTGTTATCTTCTCCTTCAGATTCAAGTGAGTACAGTCAACTCACTCTTAATGTCTCAAATATTTGTAAAATAGGGGCCTTTTTGAGACTTAGGGCCTAACCGAAGTCCATATATGTCAAAATGTCCCTATCCCACAAATATTTGAGACATAGGGACCACATTCAAAAAGCCCCCATCTCAAAAAAAAAATTAAAGATTTGAGAGATAGGGACATGCCAGTCCCCTATTATCTACAAAATATCCCTAAGTATCAAAAACTCTATCCAGCAAAAGCATTTGTAAGTAATTTCTAGGACCATTTCTTACTTATGCAGTGCAGGGCACAGCAGCAGCCTATCTTTCCCATCTCTTACGTCAGCCTGTTGTATAACCTACACTGGGGCCCTGTACCTCTCCTTTTCTCAGTGTCCCGGTCACCACAGGCGCTCTGGGTCTCACAATACACATCCCAGCCTGGGACACACATGTTATGCCCCCCTCCCAAAACCACCAAACACCCTAATTAAGAAATGACCGCTCATTACGTCTACTTTCCTACTTAGGGATTGGTCATCCATCATCAACAGTGAGGGGCTGCTGAAGAGTCCCCTACCCTTCAAACCATGTAGCGACTGTTTACCATATACAGACCTCATCTGAAACCTATACAACAAAATAGAAACTTTTGATGGTTAGGGACATGTCAAAAATATTTGTGACTTAGGGACTTGACATAGGTCCTATCTAGATGAGAGATTGAGAGATAGGGACAGTTTAGCACATAGGGACTTCACCTGGTCTATATGTCTCAAACGGGCCAATTATGAGAGATAAGGGCCTTTTGAGGGATAGGGGCCTCACAACCCCGCCAATACTATCACTTTTTAAGGGGTGGGAAAGTAGATGGAGTTGACTGTTTATGCAATGATTTGGACCCAAAATTCAATCTTCTTTAAATGTATCTGGAAAGTTGACCAATGGGACCCACTTTCTGAGATGTTACTTCCTGTGGGTACCAATATAATGTTCCCCAACCCATAAATATTTGAACATCTTTATTTAAATCTAGAATTTGGCAAAATCAGATTATATACCCACTGTCAGATGGGTACCATTTTAATGTCCCCAACCCATAAATTATATACTTCTACAGTATTTGGACCATATTAATGTAGAATTTAAAACTTGCTAAAAATAATAACCCATAAACAATACACTTTTATAGTATTTGACATATATTTATGTAGAATTTAAAATCTAAGAAAATCAAAAAAATCGAATATACCCACTTTCAGAAAAACATGTACATTTCTGTATTTTGACCATATTGATGTAGAATTTAGAATTTGATAAACAAAAATTGGATATGCCCACTTTCAGAAGAAGATCTACTTTCTACGTGATCACGATGATCGTGCCGCTGGTTATCCTGTCCTTCCTGGGGCTCCTCATCTATCCACTGCCGGCCGACTCGGAGGAGAAGATTCCGCTCGGGATGGCGTGTGTGCTGGCCTTTGTTGTCATGCAGACCTCCATCAATGAGAGCCTCCCGCAGAGCTTTACAGACATACCCTACATAGGTGGGTCACTTTTATATGGAGCAAGTACCTCTTGAAATAGTTTAGGGAGTGTTCTTTTATTAATTACAGGGGGGGGTCAGGTTTTGCGCGGATGTGTGAAAATTTGTTACCCCCTCCCCCCCTTGAGAGCATGTGGAACGTTTCACCCCCCCCTTTGAACTATAGCAACGCGCAGGCTATTTTGCTAAAAAGGGGCCTAATTGTTTATGCCCAAAGAGTTCAAGTGTCTAGCCATGCTGGATCCTTATGCCAGAGTCTGGCAATGCTGGACTCTGGGGAGAGTCACTTTCAGCCTCCAAGATTCTGACATTGTCAGACTTTGGCATGAGGATCCAGCATGGCCGAACTCCCAAGCAATTTTACGATAGTCCAACCTGTTATTGAAGGTACAGCATAGCCTGACCCTCACTAGAATGGCCCTTGACCCGTCCAGCAGTGCCTGACCCTTGTATGAGAGGGCTGACGCTCATATTTGCCTCAGTGCTAACGAGGTAACTCACCAGGGCTGCATTCATTCCTAAAGCCAAAGGTGAATACCTATTTGACTTCAATCAATAATTGCCTCATTTCTGTTTCAGTTCTGATCATCTTCATCCTGATGGCCTTCAACGCATTGTCCATCGTGGTGACCGTGGTGTCCATCTGCGTCCTCCTCCGAGCCCCGGACGACAACTCCCAGATCCATCCAGGGCGGCGGGAGTCAAAGACCATGCCTGACATAACCAAGGATGCTACCACCACCAAGACACCTGAGTATACTCTACACTCAATATCAGACCTCATGAACCTCATCAGGATCAAGGATATCCTCCAGAACATGGTCAGCACCCAGCAGATCAGGTTGTCTCACAGCCGGGAGGAGAGCGGGGTGTGTGGGCGGTGCTCAGTGCGAAGACACCGGGAGGAGCACCTGGAGAAGAGGAAGAAACTCGCTGATTACATCAACAAGGTTCTGTTCGCCGTGTTCTCGCTGGTGTTGGTGGTTATCATCACTGTCATACTCCTGTACTGGATGTGACTCAATAAACCATTAGGCCACTCAAAAAAGAAGTTTCTCATCACCCGGCAGTGATAAATATGACAATGGCTTTTTTTTCTCTTTGTTTTCCCCCCATTTTTCCATTATTTTTATACTGCGGGCTAAAATACATAGCGAAATATAGATTTTTTGCGTGCACTTTTCACATTTTAGTACTTAAGAGTTTATTGATCAATGAAAGTTGTTATAAATAGTGCAAGTTATTCCTAGCTCTCTGCATTACTGACAGCATAAGCTTTAATTTAATACCAGATATGCCAATATTTGTCCACTTATTGACAGTTCTTTCATTTAAAATTGAATCTTATGATGTGCACGGTGATGAGAAACAACTTTTTTTTTGAGTGGCCTTAGCATCAAGCAAGGGTGCCAAGCTACCTCTCTCTCCAAGCTTTATTTCAATGGTTGGTTGCATAATAGAAGAAGGGTGCGTCACCACAAGTCCCCATCCCCTTTGAGAATTACATTTTAGCAAATATATATGAAATTTGGTGCATTTTATTGTCACATACTCAGGATTATGCAAAATGAATACTGTAGCCGGGATCAAAACAGAATATCATTTTTCAAACAGGAGATACAGCCCCTTTTAGCAAAGTCTCCTTTTGCTTTGCATCAACATTGCTGCGGGACTGACCTACCTAGCCACAACGTAGTGGGGGAGCAACAGGGTGCAGAGATACATGCACAGGTTGCACCCAGAGTGACGCACCCTTCTCTTATTTTTATGAAATACAAGATTTACTATGCTTAAGTACTACAAGGGCCGTATTCAATGCCCCCCATTGAGTACAATGTGGCTGTATTTAATGGGCTGAGAAAAAGTTCTTTCCTTCCTTAAATGTCTTTAAATTTTAAAAAAATGAACACAAATGGCAACTCAATTTGATACCTCTGTGATGTATTTAACTTGTGGGGGCTGGGGCGCATCCCATTTAGCCTGGGGCATTGTGGGATACTGCCCCAGACCCCACTTGTGAAATACAGCAGAAACAGTATCCATGGACATTGGCATTTGTCTATTTACTAATAGTGCACCATATCACCCCCCCCCCCTGAGGCTTACATTGGTTGCGGCTCTTGGCATGCATATTATGAACACCAGAGATTGCGGAATTCTG
Source organism: Harmothoe impar (assembly GCA_947462335.1). Classification (NCBI taxonomy): domain Eukaryota; kingdom Metazoa; phylum Annelida; class Polychaeta; order Phyllodocida; family Polynoidae; genus Harmothoe; species Harmothoe impar. The sequence goes on from CANHQG010000200.1 coordinate 48,047, forward strand.
TTGAATCATGCATATGATGGGCAGAGTGGTAAGCATATGGCTCAGTCTCACGACTTTGTAACAATTGGATCGTCTTGTCTTTGACCGGGTGACATCTTTGACCGGGTGACGTCTTTGACTGGGAAACGTTATTATAGCATAAATTAGACCTATATAGTAAGAAAGGGGAGGAAAATGTCAAAGGATATATTCACACTATATGAAAGGAAATTTATTTAAAGTTTGTTATATTTATATGTAGGCTCTTTTACTTGCATTATAGCATAATGTTATATTTCTTCCTCTGCCCGGTCAAAGACTATACTTTCTATATTATGTGGAATTTGAAGAGCTACCCTGTGCAATAACCATCCACATATTTTCTCAAATAGTAGAGATATGGAAAAAAAGATTAAAAAAAAAAAAAATAGCCTTTTCTAGCCTCCCGGTCATCACCCGGTCAAAGACATTACCCGGTCAAAGACGTCACCTGGTCAAAGACTATCCAATTGTTACAAAGTCGTGAGACTGAGCCATATGCATGTGGTCTGGATTCTGCACTGATAATCTTTATGCTCCAGGACTGTAGTGGCTATCCCAACTTAGTCATAAAGATATAGGTCAGAGTGATGAACTAATATACAAAAATGACTGGGACAAAATGAAATATGTCCTATTGCCTAAGGGCCATAACCCATTAGCCGATTTGGTGGCATTATCGGCCGATACATCCACAAAATTATACTACAATGTACTGCATTGGGTCTGTTTGTTGAGGGTGTATTGGCCGATAATGCCTCCAAATCGGCTAGTGGGTTATGGCCCTTACTCAAAACGACTTGCATAAGGAATGAAAAAACGGAGGTGGGTTGGCCAGTACTGACTAACCCGACAGTATCAACTAACTGTGGTTGGTCGTATAGGGGGTCAAAACTAACTAAGTTGATCTCTAGTGACTAAGTCGTTAACCAGTACTAACTAAACTCAGAATACCAGTGTAGTAGATTTAATTGACTGATTGAAGGTCTTTTGTCCACTGCGACTATTGGCTAAAATATCCGATGCATCCATGCAGGATGATACAAATGTACAATATAATATTATCTTGGACATATTTCAATATCCATTATTTGAAATTGTATTCATATGGAACAGCGGGTCTAATACTTCACTGGATAGATATTCCTCACCATAAACATTGCCTGTTGAATCATCATTATCGTATTAGCCTGGACTCCACTAGGGCGACACAGGTACCTGGGAAATGGGGCGATCTTTTATCATGTTTTGTGTTGCACATTTTGTTTCATTTCGCCCCAGTGTCGCCCTGAGTGTCGTAAGTCGCTGCAGTGAAATATAGCGAATTGTGGCGGAATGTAGCATATTTATTGTTTTTTTCTTGGACATTTTGCTTGATTTCGCTTCATTTTGCGGCAGCGTCGCCCTATGTAACGCCACTAGCAGGGCGACACTCAGGGTGAAACAAAACTGCTGTGAAATGAAGCGAAATCAGGCGAAATGTGCAAGAACAAAACAATAAGAGGATCGCATCGTTTCGCAGGTACCTGTGCCGCCCTAGTGGAGCCCAGGCTGCTCATGTCCTGTTCTAGAGCGTAGCGTGGCTTCTTACAGATTTTGTGTCGTACCATTACCAGCGCATTTATTTATTTTTTCATGTTGTTCCTGAAGTGTCTGTGAAGCAAATATGTCAATGTTATAGGTAGTCTGTTGTTGACCACAGCATAAATATACAGCAAGGGTTGTACCACAAACATTCCCAAATTGATTTTTTTGTCCTCTTGTGTTATCATCTCTGTATTGCAACAGGACTGTTGTTGCCTCTACCTTAAGTATATCGATATTCATCGTGTTGATGCTGTTCATCCTTGGCTGTAATCGAAAGACATTACTAGATAATGGATTTGTCCCAAATAAAAATAATTCAAACTCAAACTCAAGGTTTTGAGATATTCCTACTTACTAGATGAATCAGTGAGTCATCCTGATGAGCTTCAAGTCGAAACAGCGACTTGCGACTCATTCTGGGTACCTTCAACAATAATAACGATGAAAACGTCTTACCTTCTTATTCTTAGGACCAGGTTGCCTTAAGCCCATCTTTTTCTACTGACTAATCAAGTATTTTTATCATGTGTCCTATCTGTAGCATGAGTTACATGTATTACAATCAAATGTTTGGTATAAACCACCTTATTAGAAATCCCATTATCTTATACTTAACATCATTTGAGGATCAGATACTGACTTTCTAGTACGTGAATTGACTGCGTTCCGGATTACCGAAGGTGGATAGTCACTTGTCATTAAGAAGCAATAAATAATTGTTGAACTTAAACTTGAATGTCACTGCGATCTACCGATGTGTAAAATGTTATTACAATTCATTCTCACCATCAAGTCCACATTAAACTAATGCATTTCTTTTTTTGATATCACCAATTGTCTCTGCGAAATCTGATCGAAGCATTAATCTTTAACAAAGTTCATTAATATTTCTCTCCTTGGAACCAAGATGGCGGAGGGCCTGTTTTCTGCTGAGTCATGCCACGTGACAGCCTCAAAAAAGCACTGCGCATGCGTCCATCCTTACCCGGTGACGTCACTTCCTGTGTCGACGATATTTACTGTTTTACAAATAACAGTATAGGACGCAGCCAGTCGGGTCTAATGTTAATTAATCATTGTTTTGATGCGAAACACATTCAACAATATTTATTGGATCATCTAATTCAACAAGTAAGCCCTAAATCATGGGTATTGGAGGATCTTACATTGTCCTTGCTCGATACTATTTTAGTTTAATCATTTACCTTACAAGTCTCTACGATTTAACAGTCTGGAGATGGCAGATGTCTCGTTCCTGGCCTTGGAATTGTGTTAAAACCATGTTCAAACTTGTTCTAAATGTGAAATACTAATGTAATTATTTGTGAATAAAGAATTCGCAGAAAGATACTTATCATCGCTCTTCATCTTTTACTTTCCTCCATTTGTCAATGTTTGTAAGAAACATCGGCTAGTAGATGTTCTATATAATACATGTATCTGAAACTAAACTGTAGCAGACTATGAATACTCTACCCAAAAATCATACAAACTCAGATATGGAGATCTGACAGGGAGAAAATTATGCACTGGATCCCACTGAAATGCACCATTCCCCTTTACTCAGACCAATTTAAATTCAAATAAGCTGCATGACACTCTCAGCGTCACTGACCTGAACAGGGGTATACTGTGCAGAAGCCACCATAAGAAACAACTTGTTTCTCATCACCAAACTATGAAAAATATAACTTTTTACTTTCATTTTTGAAATTTTCATCGGGGACCAAATGGGAGGGGAAATGTAGGCTCTGAGTGAACTGAATTCACATTTAAGAAATGTACAGATTAAGGAAATATACAAACGTTATTAATATGTGTAATTCGATAGCCAATATTTGTCCATTTCTATCGTGATTTTTGTAAGAATCACAATAAATCGATTTTTGTGATGCACAATTGTGTTTTTTTTTTTTGCGTCGCCTGATAGAATAGACAGCGTGATATGGCCCGCTCTAAAAGTTTGGTCTCAGTTTATAGAACGCATGTCACAATATGAACAGCATACTCCGAAGAAAGGGAAGGGACGTACACCCGGTCCCTGCACTCTCCATGATACATGTACACAACCTGCGTTCCCAAAAACGTGGGAAAAGGGTATTTTCTCAGTCACTCCCAATGTCCCAGGAACTGAGAAAAAGGGGTCTTCTTTTTAAAGAAATCTCTGTGGATTTTCGAAAAAGGGGGTTTATCCTTTCAAATATGTTTCCTTGCTTAATATCATGAATACACAGAACTTTGCATCATGTTTTCAAGAATATAACACCAGTCTATACGAAATCCTGCCAGACACCGGCTGTAGCCGGCAAAAGGTCTGCCGGTCTGGCAGAAAAAGAGCTACTGCAGGCTCGAATGGCTGGCTGTATTCTAGAGATTCTTGCTTATATGCCATTTTTTACGGCTCATGAATCGGACCATTATTACTGTTTCTACAGCATAAAACAGAAAGTGTGAATATTTTCTGTAATGTTCTTCAGTAATCTACATATCAAAATGGTGAACATAATTGTAGCATGTAGGGGGAACCCTATTCATTATAATTGCCAATACAAACATTTGCTTTATATTTCATTTTTAGATAGCAAGATTGTACTCCAATATCCGGGCCTGCAAAAATGGAGCCGGGCCTGCATAGAAAAATATCTGCAGGACCGAATGTCCTGCATGGTGAAAAACTTTTTGTATAGACTGTAACACATCATTTCATCACTTGTTTCTCTTAATCATGGGAAGGGAATGTGTTGACAAAATGTCAGTGTTTTGTCAAAAAGGGGTGTTTTCTTTACCTCAAAAAGTCAGCGTTTTTCCACAAAAGGGGTGTCTTTCTGCCTTAAAGTCAGTGGGAATGGGGGTATTTTTTGAGAAGTGGGAACGCAGGAACTTCTACAGTATTTGGACCATATTAATGTAGAATTTAGAACTTGCTAAAAATAATAACCCATTAACAATACACTTTTATAGTATTTGACATATATTCATGTAGAATCTAAAATCTAAGAAAATTAAAAAATCGAATATACCCACTTTCAGAAAAACATGTACATTTCTATATTCGGACCATATTAATGTATAATTTAGAATTTGATACAAAAAATCAGATATGCCCACTTTCAGAAGAAGATCTACTTTCTACGTGATCACGATGATAGTGCCGCTGGTTATCCTGTCCTTCCTGGGGCTCCTCATCTATCCACTGCCGGCCGACTCGGAGGAGAAGATTCCGCTGGGGATGGCGTGCGTGCTGGCCTTCGTTGTCATGCAGACCTCCATCAACGAGAGCCTCCCACAGAGCTTTACAGACATACCCTACATAGGTGGGTCACTTTTCTATGGTACAAGTACCTCTTGAAATAGTTTAGGTAGTGTTCATTTATTAATTACAAGAGGGGGGTCAGGTTTCACGCGGATGCGTGGAAATTTGTTACCCCCTTTGAACTATAGCAACGCGCAGGCTATTTTGCTAAAAAGGGGCCTAATTTTTTATGCTCAAAGAGTTCAAGTGTCTAACCATGCTGGATCCTTATGCCAGAGTCTGGCAATGCTGGACTCTGGGGAGAGTCCCTTTTAGCTTCCAAGATTGGAACATCGTCAGACTCTGGCACGAGGATCCAGCATGGCCAAACTCCAAAGCAATTTTGCGATAGTCCAGCCTGTTATTAAGGGTACAGCATAGCCTGACCCTCAATAAAAGGGCCCTTGATCCATCTATGTTAGTCCAGCAGTGCCTGACCCTTGTATGAGAGGGCTGATGCTCATATTTACCTCAGTGCTGACGAGGTGACTCACTAGGGGGCTGATTCACAACGACTGCCATATCTGTCGGCGAGTATACTGCCGACAAATTTCGGGTTTGATGATGACGATCAGGTAAATCATCAAAAGTGTCTCACAGTATACTATCGTGAAAAGTATGAACTCATCAGGTTGGCCGATAATTCTTAATTCAAATAGATAGGTCAGTAGGGTAGCCTTTGGGATCATAGCACTGCTCGATTGGTATTCTTGTTTTATTGTAAAAGACCCAAAATATTAAGTTTGACAACCGTTAATTTTCATTGATTTGCAGCTGCTGATACCTGTCGTCAAGTTGATTATTCACTATTGCCAAAATATTTGACGGCCCGACAGATATGGCACTCGTTCTGAATCAGCACGTTCTGAATCGTTCTGAATCAGCCACATTCATCCCTAAAGCCAAAGGTGAATTCGAGTACCTATTTGACTTCAATCAATAATTGCCTCATTTCTGTTTCAGTTCTGATCATCTTCATCCTCATGGCTTTCAACGCGTTGTCCATCGTGGTGACCGTGATATCCATCTGCGTCCTCCTCCGACCCCCGGACGACAACTCCCAGATCCATCCAGGGCGGCCGGAGTCAACAACCATGCCTGACATCACCAAGGATGCTACCACCACCAAGACACCTGAGTATACTCTACACTCAATATCTGACCTCATGAACCTCATCAGGATCAAGGACATCCTCCAGAACATGGTCAGCACCCAGCAGATCAGGTTGTTCCACAGCCGGGAGGAGAGCGGGGTATGTGGGGGGTGCTCGGTGCGCAGACACCGGGAGGAGCACCTGGAGAAGAGGAAGAAGCTCGCCGAGTACATCAACAAGGTTCTGTTCGCGGTGTTCTCGCTGGTGTTGGTTGTAATCATCACTGTCATACTCCTGTACTGGATGTAACTCAAGGAACCATTAGGCCACTCAAAAAGAAAGTTTCTCATCACCTGGCAGTGATAAATATGACGAGGGCATTTTTTTTTTTTTTTTTTTTTTACTGCGAGCTAAAATATATAGGGAAATAAAGATTTTTTGCGTGCAATTTTCACACTTTTGTACTTAAGAGTTTTATTGATCAATGAAAATTGTTATAAATAGTGCAAGTTATTCATAGCATTACTGTCAGCATAAGCTTTAATCTAATACCAGATATGCCAATATTTGTCCACTTCTTGACAGATCTTTCATTTAAAATTGAATCTTAGGATGTGCACGGTGATGAGAAACAACTTTTTCTTTTGAGTGGCCTTAGCGTCAAGCAAGGGTGTCAAGCTACCTCTCTCTCCAAGCTCTGTGTCAAAGGTTAAGAGGAGAGCGGGGTGTGTGGGCGGTGCTCGGTGCGCAGACACCGGGAGGAGCACCTGGAGAAGAGGAAGAAACTCGCTGATTACATCAACAAGGTTATGTTTGCCGTGTTCTCGCTGGTGTTGGTTGTAATCATCACTGTCATACTCCTGTACTGGATGTAACTCAAGGAGCCATTAGGCCACTCAAAAAGAAAGTTTCTCATCACCCGGCAGTGATAAATATGGCTTTTTTTCATCTTTTCTTTTACATTTTTATCTTAATTTTTTTTACTGCGGGCTAAAATATATAGGGAAATAGAGATTTTTTGCGTGCAATTTTCACACTTTTGTACTTAACAGTTTATTGATCAATGAAAGTTGTTATAAATAGCGCAAGTTAGGGGCTGTCCATAAATGACGTCACAATCGAGGGGGTGGGTGGGTGTTGGTCCAAGTGTGACAAAGTGTGACAAAGTGTGACAGGGGGGTGGGGGGGGGGTGTCAAGCCCAGTGTGACGTCACACTTTGGAAAATACAAATAAAAGCTTTTTAATCAAATGATTAGGGCCTAAGGTATCGGTAAGCATGTAAGGAAAAGCCATTGTGTCCTCCAGATTGCAAAGTGTCTAGACAAAAGCCGCTAAAAGCTGTGGCTCAAATTGTGCAGTGGTGAGAAAGCAGCTTTATTTTGAGTGACCTAACAAGGGGATATAGATGGGGGGGGGTTCCCATGTCTCATGTCTATTTTAAGAAATGGGGCCATGTTGCCTGTCACTTAAATCCCCCTGTCCCACGTCATCTTTAAGAGCCTGTCCTGTCCCATGTCGATTTTAAGAAATACCCCATGTCATGTCACTTATCTTTTTCCTTCTGTCACTAAGCTCAATGTTTCATGTTGATTTTTAGAAATGACCATGTTGCCAGGTCTTTGAAAGGACAACTGTGACACGCTATATAACTACTGTGAAATCTTGCGTAGAGTTAGTACGCGAGTCAGATCGGCGATGCAGCTTATAGGATCAGCACACAGTGTGCGTGCAGGTTAAACGAGAAGTTTTAGATAATAGTACTAAACTCTCCATAATCAGACCCCCTGTGTGGCCTATAGGCTTGTCCTAAGTTAGGAGTGCAGCTTATACCCAAGGCTTTACGGTAAACTTTTCGAATGGGGCGGGGGGGGGGGGGTGTCTGAACATTTGTGACATAATTATCTAGGGGGTGTTGGCTGATGTGTGACAAAGTGTGACAGGGGGGTGGGTGGGTCTTGAAAATGGCCTAAAATAGTGTGACATCATTTATGGACGGCCCCTTATTCCTCGCTCTCTGCATTACTGACAGCATAAGCTTTAATTTAATGCCAGATATGCCAATATTTGTCCACTTCTTGACAGATCTTTCATTTAAAATTGAGTCTTATGATGTGCGCAGTGATGAGAAACAACTTTTTTTTGAGTGGCCTTAGCATCAAGCAAGGGTGCCAAGCTCCCTCGCTCTCCAACCTCTGTGTCAATGGTTGGTTGAATAATAGAAGAAGGGTGCGTCACCACAAGTTCCCATCGTCTTTGAGAATTGCATTTTAGCAAATATATATGCAATTTGGTGCATTTTATTGTCACATACTCAGGATTATGCATAATGAATACTGTAGCCGGGATCAAAACAGAATATCATTTTTTTAAACAGGAGATTCAGCCCCTTTTAGCAAAGTCTCCCTTTGCTTTGCATCAACATTACTGCGGGACTGACCTACCTAGCCACAGCGTAGTGGGGGAGCAACAGGGTGCAGAGATACATGCACAGGTTGCATCCAGAGTGACGCACCCATCTCTTTTTTTTTTTTATTAAATACTAGATTTACTATGCTTAAGGACAAGGGCTACAGGTGACCCAAAAATTATTTAGCAAACAATTTGCTTTAAGCTCAACTTATTTGTTCTTTATATAATATGCAATCAAAATATGAAATAAAAAAGTGGGGTCCCAGGGCTAATTTCGCCAGGGTTGGCCATGTAAGATGGATGTCTATAGCATCGAATTAAATGGGCCAGACCAATGAAAGTAGCCGTTTCTGGCGTGTTTTGATGGATAAATCATAAACTGGGCAAACACATTTTGCTTCATTTCGCCCCAGTGTCGCCCTGATTGTCGTAAGTCGCTGCAGTGAAATGTAGCGAAATGTGGCAGAATGTAGCGAAATGTAGCGGAATGTAGCAAAATGTGTCACATCAAAACACTAAAAAGAATAGGCTGGGCTCCACAAGGGCGACGCAGGTACCTGCGAAATGATGCGATCCTTTTATTGTTTTGTTCTTGGACATTTCGCCTGATTTCGCTTCATTTTCGCCCTATGTAACGCCACTAGCAGGGCGACACTCTGGGCGAAACTGCTGTGAAATGAAGCGAAATCAGGCGAAATGTCCAAGAACAAAACAATAAAAGGATCGCATCGTTTCGCAGGTACCTGTGCCTCCCTAGTGGAGCCCAGGCTGCTTATGTCCTGTTCGAGAGCATAGCTTCTTATTGATTTTGTATCGTAGCATTATCAGCACATTTATTCATTTTTTCATGCTGTTCCTGAAGTGTCTGTGAAGCAAATATGTCAATGTTATAGGTAGTCTGCTGTTGACCATAGCAAAAATATACAGCAAGGGTTGTACCACAAACATTCCCAAATTGATTTTTTGTCCTCTTATGTTACGACAAGACTTACGACTCATTCTGGGTGCCTTCAACAATAATAATGATGAAAACATCTTACCTTCTTCTTCTTAGGACCAGGTTGCCTTAAGCCCATCTTTTTCTACTGAATAATCAATTATTATTATTATCATGTATCCCATCTCTAGCACGAGTTACATGCATTACAATCAAATGTTTTGTGGCGGTTTATTTAAGAAATAAATGATTTATTTCTGTCATCTTGAACACCTTTTGTTGTTGTTTGGTTGTGTTTATTGATCAATTTATTATTGGTATAATAAATCTATCTCTTCATAGTTTGGTATAAACCACCTTATTAGAAATCTCATTATCTCATACTTAACATCATTTGAGGATCAGATACTGACTTTCTAGTACGTGAATTGACTGCGTCCCGGATTACTGAAGGTGGATAGTCACTTGTCATTAAGAAGCAATAAATAATTGTTGAACTTGAACTTGAATGTCACTGCGATCTACCGATGTGTAAAATGTTATCCCAATTCATTCTCACCATCAAGTCAACATTAAACTAATGCATTTCTTTTTTTTTGATATCACCAATTGTCTCTGCGAAATCAGATCGAAGCATTAATCTTTAACAAAATTCTGCTGACTCATCCCCCAAAAAACACTGCGCATGCGTCCATCCTTACACGGTGACGTCACTTCCTGTGTCGACGATATTTACTGTTTTACAAATAACAGTATAGGACGCATCCAGTCGGGTCTAATGTAAATTAATCATTGTTTTGATGCGAAACACATTCAACTATATTTATTGGATCATCTAATTCAACAAGTGAACCTTAAATCATGGGTATTGGAGGATTTTACATTGTCCTTGCTCGATACTATTTTGAGTTGAATGATTTACTTTATGAGTCTCTACGATTTTACAAATACTCTGGAGATAGCGGAGTCCCGTTTCTGGCCTTGGGATTATGTTAGAACAATGTTCAAACTTACCGTAAATGTGAAATACTAATGTAACTATTTGTGAATGCAGAATTTGCCGAAGGATATTTATCACCGACCGTTATCTTTTACTTTCCTCCATTTGTCAATGTTAGTAAGAAACATTGGTCAGCAAATATTGCATTTGATACATGCATCTTGGAAATGTAGGCTATAGTAGAAAGTAAATATGACTACACTAATCTCCAATCATACAAACTCAGATATGGAGGTCTGACAGGTAGAAAATTATGCACTGGATCCCACTGAAATGCCCCATTCCCCTCCACTCAGACCAATTTAAATTCAAATCATCTCCATGACACTCTCAGCGTCACTGACCCGAACAGGGGTATAGTGTGCAGAAGCCACCATGATAAACAACTTGTTTATAATCACTAAGTTGTGAAAAACATGGCGAGGGCACTTTTTAATTCCATTTTTAAAATTATAAACGGGGACCAAATGGGAAGGGAAACGTAGACTCTTGGTGAACTGACTTCACATTTCAGTAATGTTTAAGCATAGGATATGCAAAAGTTTTAATATGTGTAATTTGAATATTTGTCCATTTCTATCAGGGTTTTTGTAAGAATCACAATAAGTCGATTTTGTGTTGTCTTCTTGCGTCGCTTGAGGAGCCAGGCTCTGGAACAGGCTCCAGCCAATCCAGCAGAAGGCGGTCGACAAGGCCCACTTCAAAAGCCTGCTGACCCCACATGACCTAAGACCACTAGAACCCATATAAATTTAAATTAGTGTCATACTATGGAGATTATGGACTGGCTTATAGCCAATACTCACTACCCACTACTGACTCTAACCGGTTATGGAAATAGAACTTAATATAATGATAATGTTGATCATACTGGCAAATAATTGAAAAGCGCCCATTGTAATGTGATTATTATATTGCCAATAAAAATTATAAACTCAAACTCAAACTAGATATAAATGTTATAGTATAGACAGTGTGATATGGCCCTAAATAAATTACCCTGTCTCAGTTTGTATGGGACGCACATATATAAGAGTATCAACAGTATACTCCTAAGAAAGGGAGGGGGCAGTGAATCAAAAGAACAAATAATTGAAAGCAGGGGTCCAATCTACCAACCTACCCCTCCTTGTTTAAAAAAAGTGACCACTCTCTTAAAGCACGACAACTTGATTGTATCTATTGGCTACATAAATAATTAAACTTGCTTCTCTAATTCTAACCAGATAGTGAGTGAAAAATCCAATGTCCACTTTTTTTCTCTGCACCCCCCATTCTGTCTATCACCTCCTGTTGTTTCTGTCGTCGATGAGAGACGCCGTTCGTTGTAATTCACACCCCACCTGGCGGGAGATCCTCGAACCATCCATCATCACCCCTGGAGGCGAATTAATTATTGAACTCTTAAAACCCTTTAAGGGCCGCATAGTGCTTTGATGCGAGGTACCCTTTGTCATCATGGTGTTTAGATCCAGCCCTGGCTCGCCTACAGTCGACCCTCACTTCCTCGACAATTTACTACCTTGAATCACTCACTTTCTCAGACAGAAGCCCTACTGGTTTTACATGTTCCATTATATTTGGACTTATTTCCTCAGATGATTTGCTTCCTAAGACATCTTTCTTTGCAATTACCAAATTGAAGGAAGTGAGGGTTGACTGTCCTCACCAGGGCTGCATGCATGCATCATGCCGACAATGCAGGAGTGCATCATCCCTGGGAGGATCAGCATGATGCATTCATGCAGCCCTGACCAGTCACTCGCCAGTGCCATATTCATGCATGCATCATGACGACAAAAGGCACAATGCATCTGAACAATCGGAAACTCTCCAAATATGCTGTTAAGTCACTTGTATAGATAGAATTTATATTGCTCTGTATTAATGACTTTACAATATTTGAGACCACGAAAAATATATTGTGATATGACTGTTGTTGTTGTTGTTGTTGTTGTTTATATGACTGTTGTTATTGTGCCAATAAGACTATTGAAAACTGAAACTGAACTGAAACATTATGACATCATGCTGCCATTAAAGAGTCCCCTCCCCCCACCTTCCTGTACACCCCCCCTAGTCTCAACCCCCCATTGTGCCCTCTCAAATAAGATCACAATCAAAGTCGCATGGATTGAGTCCGGCCTGGCGCCACCATGGGTGGGGCTCATTAAAAAGAAAGCGGTTGTCACCTCACATTTGTTGCAGGGTTGATCTTAATTATCTGGACTGTCAATAGGGGTCAAGGACGCCTAATGATGGGTATGGAGGGGTATAAGGGGAGGGGGAGGAGGAGGAGGGGAGAGGGGGGGGGGGGGTTAAAAAGGGGTGGTGTATGGGTCAGGGACAAAGGTGAAGGGGTGGATGGTGGTGGAGAGTTGAGGGGGGGTTGAGGGTTGGGGGGTGAAGGACACATGGCTGACCATTGGATGACCACTGTCTAGCAGGCCGTAAACCTCGCGTATACGCCTAACTTGCGTATAAGCCGCACCCTGACTTTGGGCCGATCCTATAAGCCGCAATGATTATGACCTTTGTGCTGCGGTATACATCTAAAAACTTTGGGTAGATCCTATAAGCCACATCGGCGCCTTGACTCTTGTACTAGCCGCGGCTTCTAGGCAATACTTTAGGCGTAGTGCTCATTGTGTGACAGTAGACGAGGCAATGTTGCAATTGTTCTGGATCCCTCTTATAAATGAGGAGTACCAAAGCATTTTTTCCAGGGAAAATCCATTGCGTTGATATATTAATGGCAACTATTTAAAAATGTAAACCTCCGTCGTTTTGAAACTTGATAAAATTGCTGATTAAACCTTTGAGGGCCGCATAGTGCTTTAGTATCTATGACATTTGTCCTTTATGATTCATACGCAACCCATGTGAGTCTACAAATAACACCACATTGCAGATTTATGCTGCTTTCAAAGGGTTGACCCCTTTGAAAACTGGCGGCCGGGTAGGGAGCTATTGGATAACCTTTCTTAAAAGAACTGATTTTACATTAAATCTGCCACTAACACAAAAAACACATGTATACTAAATCTTTTCAACATAGGGACCTAGAATAGGACTTGCAGTGCATTCATAGTCTGGGTTACATCATCTAGACATGTGTCAGCATGCCTTTGTATCGATCGCTGGTGTCTTCCATGGACATTCATTCTCGTTAAGACAGACAAATTGTCAGTAATGTCCCCTCACGTCCGTCTTGCCTCTGTCTGTTATCCACCCGTCATGTCTCTCACTACCCCTATACTGTCCCACCCCACACGTGGTCATGGCGATAACCATTTAATGATAGATGTCGCTAAAATATGACATTTGTCGTCATGATGCACCAATGCAACCACGGCGAATAACTCGCCAGGGCTGCATTGGGGCAGCATGCCGACCCTTCGGGAGTATATCAACCCCATAGGGTCGGCATGGTGCTTGAATGCATACTGGCGAGTTACTCGTCAGGGCTGCATTTATGCATCATATGACCAAGGATATGATGCACTAAGGTATCATGCCGTCCTTAAAGGGTTATGGGCAGCATAGTACTTGATGTGATATACCATGTGACGTCATCATACATGAATTTAACACATTGAGTAACTCACCAACAAGGGTGAGTAACTCGCCAACATGGGTAAATAACTCGCCAACATGGGTGAGCAACTCGCCAACATGGGTGAGTAACTCGCCAACATGGGTAAATAACTCGCCAACATGGGTAAGCAACTCGCCAACATGGGTGAGTAACTCGCCAACATGGGTGAGTAACTCGCCAACATGGGTGAGTAACTCGCCAACATGGGTGAGTAACTCGCCAACATGGGTGAGTAACTCGCCAACATGGGTGAGTAACTCGCCAACATGGGTGAGTAACTCGCCAACATGGGTGAGTAACTCGCCAACATCGGTGAGTAACTCGCCAACATCGGTGAGTAACTCGCCAACATCGGTGAATAGCCAGATTGTCTGATCAATCTGGTCTAGTCAGGTCCACTATGGTTATTTCCCATTTCATATCAAACATTTTAGAGACAGCATTTGAATCATGGTCCTATCATCATTACTCAATACAAACAATAGCATACCATACCAGCTGCGAATTGCCTAAGACACGAGACCTCTGCTGGAACTTGCAGTATAAATAAAGGTTTATCTTAGTTATTAAGCTCCTTTAACAGTCATGTATAATGTATATATCTTACCAAAGGAAAATGGATATCAGTAGATCTTGCAGAATGGTAGAAATTCTAACCAGATTTACACTCTACCAACATTTGTAGTGACACATGCTATCGTTGTTGATAGTCTCCTTTTTAGCACGATAAGCGTGGATCTCAATTAACTGCTGGGTTTTTGTTTCTGCGATTCATCACTGAACCTCCCCGGCCGCCGCTCAGTCGACGATCACACCGGCAGGAGGACCATAAAATAGCAGTAACCCTTTAACCCTGTAAGGATGGATGCCGCTAAAAGAGGACATTTGTCGTCATGATGCTTTGGTGCATCATGCCGAACTTTCGGGAGTGTCTTAACCTCATAAAGTCGGCATGATGCTTGAATGCAGCACTGGCGAGTTACTCGCCAGGGTTGCATTCATGCATCATGACGACCAAGGGCATGATGCATTAATGCATTATGCCATCCTTAAAGGGTTAAGGGCCGCATAGTGCTTTAACGCGCCATGCCTTTTGTCGTCATGATACATGATACATAAATGCAGCCCTGGCGGGCAAATCGACAGTGCTGTATTCATGCATCTTGTGTACCATATAGGGCTGATACACTCCCAAAGGGTCGGCATGATGCAGCAATAGTCTACACTGCAGAAGATGTATTTATAGACAATGTATTTGTGCATCATGACGGCAAATGTTACTTTAAACTAACTTTAGACAATATGTTGTCCTTTAATGGTAAATAAACTTACGTCCTTAGTCGCCATGATGCATTCATGCAGACCTAGCAAATCTACTTACCACTCCAAGACTCATCTACCTCTTACATCATAATGACCCTTTAGGAGAATATCAAACCCCCTATAGGGTCAGCATGATGTATGAATGCAGCACTCTCTAGTCATTCGCCAGAGCTGCATTCATGCATCATGATGACAAAAAGTACAAAAGCCGTATGCGGCCCTTAAAGGGTTAAAGAACCAAAAACCGTCCCTCCTTGATCTTCCCGCCAAACGGAGCCTCGCTCTCGGACTCGGTCACGCGGAGAAACCGGAAATGGTGATCGGTCAACATCCCGCGTGGTGAAAGAGGCAGCCGGCCGTCTCCTACCCGTTACTCCGGCAGTCATCTGCAAGTCATCGCTCCGCCGCCAGGGGAAAAATAGGCGCTGTGAGGTGGGTTCAAAACGAGGCTTGGCTACTCTCCAAGCAAATGCTTACTTTGCTTCTTCCGGTCGGGGGGGGGGGGGGGTTGGGGGTTGCGCTTAGTATTGGTATACACATCTTTCCAGCTAGCAAGTGTGCTTTTAAAAGAAAGTTCCATAAGCAAGGGTAATTTTTACCAAATTCTCGGCTCATTTCAAAAAGTGATAAAAATATACAGGCTATTGTACGCCCTGCGTGTGGAGTAACCAGGCTTATCTAAACTAATCTCAAACTCGTAAAGGCAATACTGCCTAAGAATGTTGGTTATGTCAATGCTGCAATAGCATATTTCCTGGTATTAAAGCAGTATATGTACAAGGAACATGAGGGTGTCATTAGGTTCTATGAGTGGTCCTGCTCACCCATATGAACTAGGTCCCACTGGGCACAGAACATCGAATCGACATTGATAACGAGTTGTCAATGTTGATTCAATGATGATTTAATGTTGATTCAATGCTGAACTGAATATTGTGCCCACTGGGGTATCGGGACCTTGAGGCAGTGTCTATCACTGTAGTCTGCCGGGAGAATGGGCTGCCGTACGGAGGGTGACAGATGTGACTGCTTTGTTTTTATTAACCCTTTAATGGCCGCATAGTGCCTTAATACTAGTACTCTATACCCTTTGCCGCCATGATGCACGAATGCAACCCTAGCGAATGAATCACACGTGCTGCATTCAAGCATCATGCGGATCCTGATGATGCACTATTGCGGCACCGGCGAGTTTCCCACCGGGACTGCATTGGTGCATCAGTAGGACACATGTTATCTTTTAGCAATATGCAGTCCTTAAAGGGTTAACATGTTTAAGCACTATGCGTCCCTTAACCCTTTAAGGACGGCATGCTACTTGGTCGTCATGATGCATCAATGCAGCCTTGGCGAGTAACTTGCCAATACTGCATTCAAGCATCATGCCAACCCTATGGGATGCCGACACTTCCGGAGGGTCGGCATGATGTACCAATGTAGCATGTGATGACAAATGTCATTTTTTTTAGCGACATCCGTCCTTAAATGGTTAAGGCGTTATCGAGATGCAGTAGATGTACATCACCGGTAGTCTCCCCTCTCTGTCACAGTCCTCCCGTAGACGTCTGTTGACGGGACCAGTGGGGTGGAAGGGGAACTCTCATGGATGGTGATTCCTTCCACATGGCCACATCTAGAGTGGAATTCAAGAGATTTCTACATTAAATTTTCAAAACCAGGATAGATACTTTTCTGTTAGAATATATATTTTAAAAAGAGACGTGTATTTGTGATTGGGGGGTTGTTGCGTTATAAAGGACTAGTTTTATTGTATTACTAGCTGTGGGTGTGTGGGGGTGGGGGGGGGGGGGGCTTGTAGATTTTCGGACGACAGTAATAAACATAATAAATTGACCCCTACTTAGTATTTTGAAAATTGTCTCTCCCACTAAATATCACGTACAAGGGTGGAATATTGCATGACCACAGAGAATCCGAATTGCCCCCCCCCCCCCCAAAAAAAAAAAAATATATAAAAAAAATCATGGGTCTGTTTTATATTATGGTACCCCCTATTTATTACACGACCTAACATTATGATAAGTACGATCCTGTGTTTGTATAATCAATAAAAACGTACCACAACCCCGTGTGGTACGTTTCTGCATACCACCCGGCTGTGTGGTACACTTTCTGCTTATGAAGCTAAATGCACCTCTGACTGGTACGGGCCATACGTGACCCCATCATACAATAATGGCTATACAATAGCTATATAGCCAATAAACACCCTCCAACCCCCAAGCTAGCAATAAATGACTGGTCCATCAAAGACTGCGTCCGCAACCTTCACAAAGGTGGAATCACAAAACTATTACACTACATATAGGTCTTATTCCGTCCACAATATAGGAACTTTTTGCCTTTGCCAGCTCTAAAACTAAATCACAAGTTGTGATTATTTGTCATTGTGCCCACTTGATGTCACCCCTCGGAACGCTGCAGCTACCCAGCCTGTCAGATCACGTCCGTCACGTGTGACGTGACGTCATGACAACAACAGACAGCGTCTAGAGCTACGTCACAGAGGAGGGACGTCATCATTTGAACAACCTTTAAGGGCGGCATGTTGATTCAATGTGCTTTCACAGAGAGAGGAAACACCGTCAAAAGGGAGTCCAGGTTGCCTCCAGAATGACTCCCCTCTTTAGGGGAGTCCAGGTCGCCTAAGGGAGCCTAGGGAGTCATATGACCCAGAGAGTTATACGACTCCCCCCGGGTGACCCTAAGTCTTTTTGAATAGGGCCAAAAAAAAGAAGGTTTGTTTCAGGTCACCCGACCGACCCTATCAAAACAGGGCCCACCCTACATGTTTTTATGCAATCTTGAAGAAATTTCCTTATATTTACCCATTTTTGGTCAATTTGCAGGTCTTCGGACCGGCCGGCAGATATTTTCATGTTAAAAAAAAAAGTTAAAAAAAAACAATTCCGACCTACCGACCCTACATTTTCTGCCCATGTTACCTGAAACAAACCTTTTTTTTGTACACTGTAGTTACACTACTAACATATGTCAAAATCCGTGAATTCAAATCCCAGCAAAATTGTACTTTTCAGCAAATCCACGAAAATTTATACACGCGAAAATATCTACGTTTACAGTATCCCTATTCCAACCCTCAACCCTTCACCAAACAAGAACACTGAACCATTCTTTCAGATCAGATACACCTCTTTTAAGCCAGATCTAAAAGTGCCTGCAATCCCCCACCCCCCACACCATCCATGGCCGGCAAGGTGGGGGGGGGGGGTACCAGTACAGGCCCAGTGGGCACAATTTGCCTGTCAATTGTTACCATTCATTAGCTCATGACATAATTATGACAACCAAATGGGAAGTTTGCCCGTGCGAAGAAACTGATTTCTAGCCGTTCTTGGCGCCATAGTTGCTTGTTAGTCAAGGTAATGCAATTCCACTGAGTCAACAACAAAGGGGGGAGCCGGGGGGGTGTACTCTTTGGGGGTAGGTACTGAGAGCAAAACTACAGCTCTCCCATTCCATGATATGACAGCCCTCTTTTTACCTTTATTAATCAACAGCCCTCCCCTCCCCTATTTTCCCAGATGACAACCGACAGCTCCATGCCGGATTATTATTCTGTTGTGTGGCTCAATATGAGAGGCCAGGATTATATTTATCTTGTCATCCACTGATCTTTTTGGGGAGTCATTTATTACCACCTGGCCTTGGTCGATATAGGGGGAGGGGTCATAAAGAAAAACAAGCCCTCGGGGGGAGGGGGGGGGGGCAACACTTGATAAGCCTTCTATGCTGAGGGGTTAAAAATCAAAACAGCAAAACCCCACCAAGCCACCCCAGCTAGTAATATATAATTCGTTCATATTACATATATATCTTTCCCCCAACAGCCTCGATCAGTGGCAGGCCACCATTTTCTAACATTTAGTAGCCTCACCATGCCTCTATATGGGTGCCCACAATTTTGCCCATGTCACTGTGTCGATTTTTAGCAGAATGACTGTGTCATCGTGTCGATTTTTAGAGAACTTAGAGAAAAATCCCTGTGGGTCGATTTCTATCCCCAATTTTCCTGTGTTTGTCGATTTTTAAAAGGACCTTAATTGTCGAATTTTAAAAGACCCATGTCGCCGTGTCACCCATGTCAAATTTTACCCATGTAGCCTCACCGCCACAGCTCCTGGGGCCATGTTGTACTGTCTACCAAGACTGGGCTGAGTACCCCCCCCCCCCCCCCACGGGGGGTGGGGGTCTGGGGTAGGGGGGGAGGGCGCCCATGGCAGCCTTTTTAGCACCAGGAGGAGGCCATATGCCCGTAGAAGTAATACAAAAAACTATATTCCTGCTCATTTTCCGGTCCGTTGGCGGAAAGCAGCTTGTGGCAGGTTGGGATTAGCTCCGGGGGGGGGGGGGGGGAGGGGGGGGGGGCACTCAGGTCTGGAATTGCTACCCATGGTGAAACGGCCAACGGAGGTGCTAATGATGGATTTCAAAGTGAGGGGGCGGTTACTCTAGACCCGGGTCTTAGCAAGGTGTAAATTAAAAAATGTATAAAGAGAACAACTATTACCCATGTCTACTGTACTATTCGCATCAGGAAATCAGGTAGTATAACAGGGGTCCCTGAAAGAACATGGGCGGTGGCTTCTCTGTGTATGGACTTAGGGGGCAGTCCTCTGCATGAATGAGGGGTGGGAGATTTGCAGCTCCTGTTTTTAGGCAGGCGGTTGTTTAGCAGTCGGTGGGTACTGTCACAGGGCCAGTAGCCTCCCTGAGGATTAGCTCAGTGATGGTAAGGGAAAGGGGGAAGGGTCTGGGTGTAAAAGAAGGATATGGTTGGTGGCTGGTTTGACTATAGTGTTGGTTATTATATAACAACAGGGGTGTGTGTGGTGGATTCTTTTAGCAAATTTTGGCCACTCAAAAAAAAAAGTTGTTTCTCATCACCGCGCGCATCATAAAAATCATGATCTGGGGAAAACTTTTTTTTATTTTTTTACATTTTTGATGTAAAATGTTAAAATTGGAAAAAAATATAGACAAATTTGGTTTCAAATTAAAGCTTATACTGTCAGCAACACAGTCCTCTGGTAATAACTTGTATTATAACAACCTTTGATGGTCAATAAACTCTGAATTACTAAAGTGTGAAAATTTATGGCGAAAATTCAAATTTCTCTGTGAAAAATCCAAATTTCCCCGCGAAAAATTCAAATTTCCCTATGTATTTCAGCTTCAAGTAAAAAAAAAAAGATAAAATAAAAAACGCCCTTGTCATATTTTTCACTGCTTGGTGATGAGAATTTTTTTTTTTTTTTGAGTGGCCTTTGTGCTGCCCAGTTAATAAAGATGGACAAAGGTTCACGAGTTTTGGTCAGTCCCCATCCACTATGAGTGAAATACGACAGAGAGGTATCAATGTGGTTGAAATTTGCATATATTAAAAAAAAAATTGAAGCCATCTAATAAGAAAAAAACTGCTTTTTCTTACCCCATTGAACACAGCCACATTGTACTCAATGGGGCCATTGAATACGGCCCTTCAGTGCTAAGGCATAGGGAATCTTGTATTTCAAAAATAAAATAACCACTACCCTATCATGGGGGTTTGTCCTATCCAGACTGTGCCTGTGAGAGGGGTTACAGTAGGGTCAAAGGTATAGCAATGTAAGTGGAATGTAGAATCTTGCAGAACATACTGATCAAATTTTTTATATCATGATTTTTTTAACGTTTTGAATGTGGATCCATTGAGCCTCTCACAATATACAGAAAAATGGTAAAGCAAAGCAACAATAATAATCAAAAATTTCAATCGACATCTGATTCAACAATACTATACATGTGAAAACAAGTACAAGGGATGATGATGATAAGATGAAACAATGAACCAGGATGTTGAGACTAGACAGGACACTCTCACACTGATATACACGGCCAAACAAGACATTCACAAAGTAAGACTGGCCAGAAAGAGATGAATATAGCCGTGGGTAATATAAAGTTAAAGATTGAGTCTGGAGATTAATGATACATTCAAACACTAGTGTCACATACAGGGATTTTAAGCCCATATCATATAGTTTCACAGCAAAAGCTGTTTCTCTACCATAGATAATATAGAATAGATGATGTTATAATCAGCGTTATAGATGAATTGCTACTTGTGTTCTCACTTTGGAAAATAAAAGTGTGTGTCACAAAGAGCCCTTGGCACTCAAAATGGGGTTTAATCACATATTAACAAGTATTTTGTGAAGAACCCCATCCCACGCCCCTGCCGCCCACCCCTTAGCCCTTTAATGATGGCATTTGTCGTCATGATGCACCAATGCAGCCCTGGCGAGTAACTCGCCAGGGCTGCATTGGTGCATCATGACGACCCTTCGGGAGTATACTAACCTTGTAGGGTCGGCATGATGCTTGAATGCAGCCGCAGCTACTCACCAGGGCTGTATTCATACATCATGACAATCAAGGGCATGATGCATTTATGCATTATGCTGCCGTCCTTAAAGGGTTAACAAGTATTTTCTAAAGAACTCATGCCCCTGCCACCCATCCCTCTGGCAAAAACTACACTGAAAAAGTAAACTTGTCTCCAGACTTTTCCAAGTGACTGCCATAAAATAAACGAGTCAAAAACTCGTCTAAGTGACAAGGAAGCGGATCTTCTAGCTGGAGACAGCCCAAACCCAACATTTGCCAGCTCCAGATTCTGTTTGTGGAATGGTAACCTGACCGATTAGACAACTTTTGACTCGTTTATCTTATGATAGTCACTTCGACGAATCTGGAGACAAGTTTACTTTTTCAGTGTATAAACAAAACCCAGCACTTATGACAGCCTGTACCGACAGACTTGGGGGAGGTTCCTTACCTTTTTACTCCTCCTTCTGTAATGGTCGGCAACGTTTTGTTAAAAGTAACCCTGAGGCTGGGTCAGAAACCTGCTGTAGGCAACAACTGTGCAGGTTTTTGATAGTGGATTACAAAGTCATTACGTGCATAAATTGTGGGACTTTGTACTTAAGATTGCAAATACTGTCTATCAGAAAAACAAAAATTAACAATTTGCAAGAACTCATTCTCTCCTAGACCTCTCGATCTTGAGGTGGGGACCACAACAAAAAGAAAAAGTGCATTTCTTTAAGGAATTGTTGTAATCTTGTAGTTTTTTTCAATATGTTTTCAGGTCTTTTGCCCTGAAATATGAAAAAACCATGACAACTAATTAACACGTATTGCTGTTGTCCTATTTATCAATATTATCATTGAATATTGCAATCTATATATTTACTTATCATGAGCGATCATCAAAAAAGAAAGAAAGAAAGAAGAGAAGACATCTACAAACTGTCTAGGGTTGTAAGACCTGGTAAAAGTTTAATGAACTCATATAAACAATACGTTTTAATCACTTTAGAACAATAACCTACAATATGGATGGCTGTTTCATCTTAAAAGAAAAATTATTCACTCACTCTCTTTGGTTGATACCACTAATTTATGTACTAATCTCCATAATACCGGTCTAGGAGCTGACCTGATGAAATCAAGCCTCAAAGCAAAGGAAAA
>CANHQG010000201.1:0-69691 GCA_947462335.1 Harmothoe impar
TTAAACCTACTTATTTATTTAACAGATTACAATATTTACCTTCCTCGAAGTTGACTTTTTTTACAGGCGAGTCAGCGAGTTCACTGACTCGTCTCGCTTGAAGTCCATTTTCCACGACTTATCATTGTTTCTCCTGCCTTAAAAGCTGACAACGTAAAGAAAACATATTATTCTTTGATAATCCGCAATAAAATTCAACTCAAATGTCCAAATAGAAGAGGATTGATTGATTTTCGACAAAGTTTAGTCGCCGAAACTTGACTCGTCGGAGTCTTGAGAAAAGGTTTCCCGTTCTACGACAACCAAAGGGGTCACAATCGAGTTTGTTTGTTTTTTCATTTTTGCCGCTTTATTGTTACAAATGACATCTGAAATGATGGATGTAACAGTGAAACGCTGTAATATTATGTTTTTATTAGTTATCACCATATTCACGACAGTGTTGTACGTAAATCGTCATGTTGTCAAGGTGACTTGCATAAATTAACGTAAATCGTCATGTTGTCAAGGTGAAGGTCAACGCGGCCGAGGGAGAATCATTGTTTACAAAATGTCTTAGCGTTCTTCTGTGTCAACAACGTGTTGTTATCATCAATAAGGTATCCAAAATAAAATGAAAGTGGTATTCTTTCTATATTATTGTTTCAAAATAGGTTAAAATGATTCAAGTGGACGAAAACTATTATTAATTTGCCAGTCGGGGAAGACATACGCAACGTATGCTCCCCGCGGTCGCTGTTGGCCGCCTTAAGTAGGTCAAATCCTGCGCAGACTGGATGCGCATCAACTACCGTCGCTGTCAGTTCTGAAAGTCGGCGGCGTCTCACTTTCTAAATATGTTATCCATGTATTTCAGTCTAATGGCAATGTGTAAATACACCCAGTATATCTATTTACCTCTGTTCTGCAAGTGGTGTGTGCTTTTTAGACTAAAAACAATAAAGAAACGTCTGTTATCTATCGTTCTGCGAACCCGGTGTCTGCGCTAAAACGTAAACAATGCTGTCAATCTCAGCCCGGCAATTTCCAAAAGCCAAAACCCGATCGTTTCCTTCCAGGGAATTAACTATAATTTATATACTGGACCACAACACTAC
This sequence comes from Harmothoe impar, assembly GCA_947462335.1. Classification (NCBI taxonomy): domain Eukaryota; kingdom Metazoa; phylum Annelida; class Polychaeta; order Phyllodocida; family Polynoidae; genus Harmothoe; species Harmothoe impar. Next base: position 1,098 of record CANHQG010000201.1, read on the forward strand.
ATTCAACTGTTGCCAAGTCATGGGGAATATAGTTTTATAAAGCATACGTCAAATCCAGTTGTTTTTATTGGCTTGGCAACCCCTGGCATGAAAAAGTTGTCTCTCGGTCTAGGGAGCCGGTCTAGGCCTACGAATTGAATTTTTCAGTCATTCCGTCAGCTAGTCTCATATTGTGGAATGTCACCACAACATATTTTTTTTAGGGGACTAGGCCTATTTACACATACATCAATATAGCTTATTTGCAAGTAGGGGGGGGGGGTAAACTGGGGGTGAATAGAGATATTGAATCTGAACCTTTAGTATAGATTGGGGGTCCTTAAAAGGACCTTTGTTGGGGGGGGGGGGGGTTACTCTTCAATTGATTTTTTTTTGGACACACAGTCAGGACAGTCCGGACAGTATGCTGCTCTACCTCTGTTTTGAAAGTCTTTCAAGGCAGTCTCCCTCCTTTCTAACTCATCATCCATATGCTTCTTTATTTTCTTTGCAAACTGCAGAATTCTGTCCTTCCTTTCCTTCTCCTTCCTTTCTTCTTCCTTGATCTTTTCCCTGTCCTTTCTCTTCTCTTCCTTGAACTTCCTCACCTCCTCCCTCTCTCTTATCATGGCTGCCTGCCTTTCCAACCTCACTTGTCTCCGCTCCTCCATTTCTCTATCCATGTCTGGCTCATGCCACCCATACTCATAGCTAGTATCTAGCCATGGTGGTAAATATCCTAGCTCTCCTACTACACCGTCGTCTAATACTTTTTTCAGGAAATCGTCCATACTGACGCAAGTCACCAAATGACACTTGTGTCTGTGTGGAGTGTGCTTTTATAGGCCTAGCGTCTATGAGCGCGGACGTTTGTGTACTCCCCCCTCTCCTCCAAATTTTTTTTTTTACTGAACCTGACATAACCTAAAGTTGTGTTTCTTGCGGAGCACACTTTGATATGTTGCACTGTGTTGTGTCCTCAATAAAATACCATTTGAAGTGCATAAAATACATCATAAGTTACATGTATGTATGCAAAAAAAATTAAAAAAAAATTATCGTCTTTGTTAAAGTTATTTAGATATTATTTCCATGGAGTTTCGATGGTTGTGGTCATGTTCATATAATGTTGGCCATAAGGTACACATAAAGTACTAACATAAACTTATAATAACATTAATGTGGTATATTTTATTCTAACAGTAAATAGCAAACTCAAATTAGAACACATAAGATTAAATATTATTGATAATATTAGGTATTTCATTTATAAACAAGCACAGCTTGCAAGACCCAGTCGACTTCAGTTGACAACGTTCAACTAATCCATCTTGTGCTGTATGCCATACACGTTTAAAATAATCTTATTTGTATTCATGTCTCAATATTTGAATTCCTATTTACATTATGCTTTATTTCTCCAACATATTCATTGCTTTGTTGTTCATCCAAATACAATGGTAATAGTAAAACTGGGCGTAAACCGGCCATTGAGTAGGAAAGAAAACATCAAGAGTCGTGCGGTATCATTAAGCCCCGCCCCCATCTCCAAATATGGCACACCAACCAAAGGCGTGCGGTATCATTAAGCCCCGCCCACATTTCCAAATATGGCACGCCATCCAGTGGACGCCCATCAATCACAGGACACTGCCGCACGCTCATTGGTTGATGTGTCAGTGACGTCAGAGAAGTAGCGACAAAGTTTCACCGCCTGAGGGTCATCAAAGTGTACTTTTGAAGAAATAAAACTATTTTTCATCAAAATATAGGTGTCAATGCATATTACATCCTAAAATAAGTCTTATTTTCGCTTTTCAATGGTTATTTTTGATGGAGAGTTGATGAAACGAGCAATTTATAGACCGTCACCGCCACTTCGGGTTTGTTGACATCGGACTATAAGAGAGCGCTTCAGACAAGTTTGAAGGCATTCTGAGTTCTTTCAAGGTGAGTGTCAAGACGTGCGCACTGTTGGTTATTATTTTTGCTGTGGAAATGTCATGTAAATCTCAAGTAAATTTTGTGAAATTCCGGTAAAATTCAATTAAGAACAAATTTATGCTACCTACGGTTATTTTAATGTGAATAACTTCGGTAAATAATGTTAATTAAACACATATGTGGTTCATTCATTCATTCATTCATTCACGCATTCTTTCTTTTTTCTTGGACACCCAGTTCCCAGAATACAGCCTCGGCATTCTCCAAGTCAATTCACAGTTCAACATCATCATCATCATCATCATCAAGTCAATTTCCAATTCAAGTTCTGAGATCAAGACACTCCACGTCAATCACTGTGTCAACTTCAAGTGTATATCAAGATCAAGACACTCCACGTCAATCATCGTAAGTTGTTTTCTTCAATATACAAAGAAATAGGAGAGTAACTGTGTGTGTGTGAGTGGGGGGGGGGGGGGGGGGGGGTCAGATGCTAACACGTCACATCTCACAGTTCCTGTCCTATTTTAGGGTTATTGAGTTGTTGGTTTAAAGCAAACACTTTTCAAAAAAAATTGTCCGCATTTTCTGAATCATTTAGTCTGTATATCCTTCTTCTGGGCTTAAAGTTGAGAAGTATAATATGGCTAACTTATGAATAAGAATAAATTCATATTCCGTTGTAAAATGGAGCCACCTTTTTGCAAATTAGTCTTTTAAAAAAAACTACCGTAAATTCAGTGCAGTGTGTTTGCTTTTACACCATCTCAAGTTGTTTGTTTTATGTTTTCATGTGCATATCATTTTCTGGTGTCATGTAAGATGTATTCAAGTATGAAGTCGCCAAAATGCACTGACTCACAAGGTCAAGACTAGGTCTTACCAGACCACAGTTTATGATCTTTGGACGGTGGTGTTTATGCACATATCATGACGAACCTTTTGAGAGTGTATCAATCCCATAGCATTGGTATCATGCATAAATGCAGTCCTCACGAGTTCATGTCACTCTGCAAAGAAAGGGCATACTCCATCAACCCTTGAATGACAGCATCATGGCCCAATGTATCATCCTCTTTTGTCGTCATTATGCATGAATGCAGCAAGTAACTCGTGAGGCGTGCATTCAAGCACTATGCCAACCCTACATGGTTGAGACACTCCGGGTCTGCATCATAACACTCTCTGGGGTTGGGGCTGCATTGGTGCATCATTCCATCAAATGTTAGCTTTCAGTGACATGCCATCCTTAAAGGGTTAAAGCACTCTGCTGTCTTAAAGGGTTAACAAGTGTATTATTATGTTTAATTTGTTACTTGAAATAATCTATAAAGAATTTATGGCAAGCATGTTCTAGCGGTACTATTATTATGATATCATCTCTATAATTTCAAAATTCTCAGATTTCAAAATTCCCCAACCCCCCCCACTGAAGTAAAAAATTGACCCATTTTCCTGGAAATATTTTTTTCTGTAATTTCAAGGTCTATATTAGATTGTGTACAAGTGTCATATTTGAGAAATAGGCCTAACTCCCCGAAATGGGCACTTTAGTTTTGGTCACATTGGTCTGTCAGTCCATACCGGTACTGTGTAGTTTAAGTTGTGCTCAGATTTCAAAATTCCCCAACCCCCCCCACTGAAGTAAAAAATTGACCCATTTTCCTGGAAATATTTTTTTCTGTAATTTCAAGGTCTATATTAGATTGTGTACAAGTGTCATATTTGAGAAATAGGCCTAACTCCCCGAAATGGGCACTTTAGTTTTGGTCACATTGGTCTGTCAGTCCATACCGGTACTGTGTAGTTTAAGTTGTGCTCAGATTTCAAAATTCCCCAACCCCCCCCACTGAAGTAAAAAATTGACCCATTTTCCTGGAAATATTTTTTTCTGTAATTTCAAGGTCTATATTAGATTGTGTACAAGTGTCATATTTGAGAAATAGGCCTAACTCCCCGAAATGGGCACTTTAGTTTTGGTCACATTGGTCTGTCAGTCCATACCGGTACTGTGTAGTTTAAGTTGTGCTCAGATTTCAAAATTCCCCAACCCCCCCCACTGAAGTAAAAAATTGACCCATTTTCCTGGAAATATTTTTTTCTGTAATTTCAAGGTCTATATTAGATTGTGTACAAGTGTCATATTTGAGAAATAGGCCTAACTCCCCGAAATGGGCACTTTAGTTTTGGTCACATTGGTCTGTGAGTTCATACCGGTACTGTATAGTTTAAGTTGTGCTCAAATTTCAAAATTCCCCAACCCCCCCCCCTCCCCGCAAGTAACAAATTTCAAGGTCTATATTAGATTGTGTGCAGGTGTGATATTGGAGATATAGGCCTAACCCTTTATATGATATGTTTATAGGTCAATCCTAAATTAACAAATTCTCCACTCAAATTTTCTCACTCTACACATAAGTACCGGTATCATAATTTCCATTATAAAAACTGGGACGCTAGAGAACTCATCAAAAATGCTAGCTACAATATAATGGGTATTTATATTTCAGAAGACCTATTCATGCAACTTGCACATACCTTAGTACACTACTTAACTGTTCAGGGGTGGCATCATCTATTTATGTATCATCCCTTTTGCCCTCATTATACATCAATTTATGCATAAATGCATTTCTAGAAATGTGTATGTGTAACTGGCATGTGAAGCAACAATCTCATTCTGGCCAGTGCCATAGTCTATATGTAAAAAAAAAAAAAGTGGGCGTAGTGTGCCCTGTATAGTATAGGGGGCGCCACGTCAAGAATACATATCAGGCAGTAGCATTGCCTATGTAAAATCTCAAGATATAATTTTACAGTGTATTTCAGTCACACACGGGACGTATTTCTAGCACGCTGAAACTATAAGTACACATGTCAGCCAGTAGCCTTGCATATGTAGAAATTCAATATATAAGTCATGTAACTATGCATGGTTCTATTCAACAATATTTTGGTCTGCCATCGTCACAAGTGTAACAGTCCAGTTACTCTGAAAATATCAAGGTTGTATCCATCTTTCAGAAATAATAACTAACAATTAAACTAATAACAGTTGTCTGCTTGGTTGACATGTCCTTTAGTTCATTCAAGTCCCTAAAGTGATAACTGTGCTGTATCAATTTAAATGCAGTGTTGTTGGGTTGTGTATTGAATCAAGCGTAGTGTTCCTGAGTTGTTTGAAATATCTTCCTTAGTTTTATGTTAGTAAGAAAGTAAATCCCGAGTTGGTCTTAAACCAAGGTTATGTGAGTAGGTGCATGGTAAACTGGGTGTACTCACAGTTAATGTCCCTGCCACTCTCCGGTAAATCCATGTCATGTCACATATTTCACATGCCACTGCCACTGCCAGTAACTCACAGGTATATTTCCTTTAGCACTTTGCAAGTGTGTTTATTTACCTTTAATGTGAGTTATGGCTTGCAGGTGGGCCTTTTTATCACATATCACCACATGTATTACCCACTGCCAAACACAGAAGTGTTCGTTTTCACAATCATTTCATGTGATTATAGCTGGCTTTCAAGGTGGGTCTAAAACACTATCATGCACAACACACTCATATCCCACTGCCAAAAATTTCATCTTAATGTAACATCTCCTTGATGTGTTAATTAATGGCTTTCAAGGTGGGTAGTGATGTACGTGGTCTTTTGACCTGGCTGAATTGCATACACACATCTGCTTGGTCAACATCTCCTTGATGGGATACTGAGCAAGACCTTCTTGAATAAACTCATGACTTGACATGCTTTTGATGACGTCGCAGGCCAGTATGGTTGGGGTTGTGTCGTATACTGCATATCTGAAGGTCGGCAGGTCATTTTAGTCTTCTGTGGGTGGTAGTTCCATCTATAATAACAAGAGAAATTCAATTAAACATGGCGTTAATACTAATACTAAAAATAATAATAATTATATATTTTATTCTATGGCTGTATACAATTCATCGAAAAGTATAAAAGTAAAGACATTCTTTAATAAAAATAATTCCCTTTACAGGTGTCAATATGAGCTGCGACGATTTATACCTGTTTACTGTGAGAGCACATGTTGAAATTACATATGCGCAAGAGATATGGGAGTTTATCTCAAAGGGACAAAAAGAAGGGGAACCTTTCCAGAGTTACAATAGTGAGTGTCATTATTGGTATTGTGCTATCAACAACATTATAAATACTCTGCAGAAGGAGGGAGTGTTTTACCAAGTAGCTATCCACAAAGACAGCACTTGCCTCCTGTCCGACATGGAGAAAGGTTGGGGTTGTATCCACATAATATTTCAAGATCGTTTCTGTCCATTGTTCCATAAGTGGACACTAATGGACAACTGCGGTCTGAGTTATCTCAGCTCGCTGTCAAGGGAGACTGCTTACATGTTTGAGCCCATGCAAGACAACGGAGAATTTTATGTCATGGAGACAGGCAGCACAGTCGCGATGGGGAACTTTTAAGTCAACTGGGTAGGTACGTTGTATTGTTGTTCGTCTGTTCTGGTGGGTAACACCTAACATGGTCAACTGTCTTCTTTTCTCAAAACCCACAGTCACAGTCACGACATGTTTCCCAAATTGAGAGACCTTGCTGCTGCAGCTCTTCCTGTATGTCAGCAGGATCACTGGCTTACTAAGCGTCTGTACGCCGATGTTTTCGCCGATGAATTGCAGGTTGTGGAGATTGAGCGACCGTCTACAGAGCTTCATGTCAATGGTCCACTTACTATTAGTCCTCTTGCCTATGGGGTCGGGTGTTTTGTCTCTCTGAACGAGGATGTGACCTATCTTTTCCCGCATTGTGAATATCATTTTCATTCTAAAACAATTTCAAACATGTGCCAGGACGACGTTACAATGTTCATTCAGGTGTACATACGGTCGCGTGTTGTTTCGGGAGATGACTTTCTCAAGTCCACTGACCTTCACTTATTCCCCATGACTGAAGCTGTCACCCTTCGTCTTCAGCAAGCTACAGTGCTGAGGTGTGCAGAGTATAGTTCTGTGGTCAAACGCACCATACGAATAATACCCCTGAACGATATCTCTGTTACCTGTGTCGAAACATCCATATCCGAAGACCTGTGGTTTTCAAAGAGTGCGGACGAAGAATGAACATATGTCTATTCTTCCCTCTTCCATTTTTCAGATAAAAGTCATGCCTCTTTTCCCCACACTGAAACTGTTGGCATTAAATGCTGTGGTGGATAACGGATTGGAAATGTCTCCTCTGCTTGTGGCTTCCAATCCCTTTCATACCAAAACAATTTTGGCAGTGGTCAAGCAGCCCATCTTTTCACCTGTAAAAATTGCCCTACCTCGACACGTTCAGGTCAAGTCTACAGCATTTGAATTGGGGGTATATTTTTGTTTGTCTCCTGGCATTGATGTTGTCTGTCAACTGGCTGAGTACAACAAGGAAGACAATATAATATCTTACGGCCACACGGACAAGTCTGTACAGGCTGAGGCCTGTGGATACATGGTGGAGGTGTACTATGATTCCAGCCTTTTGCGACCGCGAGAAATTGTTGCTGAAATGTTCACCCTTGGATTTAACACGTCCATCCCCCAGTATGCTGTGTCAGAGTACATCTCTGTTCAATATGGCTACTTCACCGATGATGACACAAGGCAGACCGAGGGGGAGTGTTCAGAGGGTGATCTGAGTTCAATTCAGTCGGCGGACTATTGCGTGGACATGTTCCCCACTCCCGAATCTCCAGGTAGTCTGCCACCGAATATGGTAGTGGAGTTTGAGGACAGAGAATTGGAGCAGTATCTGAACCAAATTGTCGACATGGATGAGTCTGTCTGGCAGGCCTGTGATTGGGGTTCATTACCTGCGGAGGCATTTCAAATTGGCAACTCAGCTATGTACCCTGAAAGCGAAGGATGGGGTGAAGTAGAGGAAAACCTAGAAGAGCAGTTGGAAGTCTCCACACGGACTACTATACTCCACAAAATGACCTTTCTTTCCACGGGGGAAGTATTATTTTCCCCGTCTTCTAGAGGGTTATCTCAACAGTGTTGTGAACTGTTGTATGGTGTGTACAACAGCGACAATATAAATTAAAATAATTTCTCTGCTCCCTCTTTCTTGCAGCCTTCTCTGCGTTGTGCAAGGCAACATAATTAGCCATACAATACCAGTACTACAGTTGCTATGGAGTCTGGAGTGTTCCATGAGCAATCTTCTCAGGAAAATGGTGAAAAGTGGACTGCCGATATGTGTGGAGTCCTCCGTAATGTCTATGCGGACGTGGTAGAACGCAGAAATTTAGCGCTCAGTCCAGCCGAGTTATCAGCCATGATGGAAGATCAATGGAACGTAATGTATCCTGATAGTCCCGTGAGTGGCCTCTCCTTAATTCGTATTTACCACCTGTTAGAGGAGAAAACCCCTGCTTACTTTAATATCAGACCACCTGCCTATTCAGAATGTGTCAAGAAAGAGCCGTCAGAGAATAAGACAGTCTACACAAAGTGGACCGAGGCCATGACTGAAAACCTGGAAATGTGTGGTGCGGCAGCGTTGAAAATCCAAGCAGAGTTGAGGTTTACGGAGGAATCTAGGCCAATTTTACGTAACCTGATTTTGGTGCAATGGAAGAAAATTTACCCAGACTCCAAGCAGTCGTGCACGGCACTCGTAAGGCGTTACCAAAAGCTCAGGGAGAATGCAGAGCTCAGGGGATCGGTACAGTTCCCACGCAACGCTGAGTGGTTCGCAAAAAGAGACGCAGCCATTCGGTCTCATGGTCCAGGTGGAGATGCGGGGTCAGAAGAGCAGTCAGACGTTCCTCTGTTGCCCAAAGGACCAGGTGGAGACGGGTGTACAGATGGCGTGGATTATTTCAACAAAGACAAGAAGCGCAATAGAAGGGGAAAACCTACAGTATGTTATTATGAATCTTCCCAATCTGAGGACCAATCTCAGGAACAGGCTAAGCGTAGAGCATGTGACATGGATGTTGACTTTGTTTTGGACGAGCCCTTTCTGCAACAAAATTCACATGTGGTGGGTGTAGACGTTTCTGCAGAAGAGGAGGTCGATCCCCCGGTCAAATACAAGCGAAAGACAAAAGGTCCAGTTGTTTTTGATGAGGACGAAGATGTTGAAGACGACCATGAGCAGGAAGACGTCAACGCTCCGATGGCTGATGGAACGGCCATAGTTAAGGTAGTGAAGGCGCGAGTCAAGTGGACTCCTCATTTGGTGGAAATGCTGAAGCTTGCTATGCAGCGTACAGAAGAGCAAATTTGCATGCCCAACATCAATAGCTTCCATGGAATGAGGTCACATCTACTTGCTGCACATTTCAATAATCTTGTGCCAGAGTCTAATGTACACCAATCAAAAATAGTCAGTAAGGCCAGTAAGCTTAAGAAGGAAAGAAAGAAAGCCAAATGGTCTGATTTACCAGGTGAAGGAAAAGAGGCTGAGACGGGAGATAACGCCGGCCAGGCTGACATGCCTAATGACATGTGTTTCAATTTAAGCATTCTTAGTACTATTGTGTATAACCGTCTAATCGATACGCAGGTAGAGCGTAGCCGAGATCGGCTGTTTCAGGCAGTTTGCTTTAATTGTGGCATGTTGCTTTATGGCAATTTAAAGTATGGTCATTTGTTCCACCGCAAGAAAGGACCGAATGAACCCCCTGCGCGTATAACATATTCGATGAGTGACTACGAGTTTGAGCTTCCCTACGAGTTCACCTATTTGGATGGAAACACGGTGGTACATAAGTTCTATGCCTGTTATCAGTGTAGACGTCGTCCTATGAATTACTACCCATGCACTGCCAACATCAATCCGGATCCATCTCATCCTGCCATCTTTCGGTTGCCTGAGGTTGTCAGTGCACTGCGCAACGATCACGAGAAGGGCAATGCTTCTCTTGCCAACATATTTTCTACTACCCAGAAGGCTAACAACAAGGCACGACGTATTTGGGTTCACAAAGTTGGAGAAGTCAATGTTTTGCCGAGAGTTGCACATAACTACGCAGGCCTGTACGGTTACATGGTCAGACGTCCGGACGAGGAGGCGCAGAATGTCTCTGATGAGAGAATAGTTGCAGCTGTGAAATTCTTTGGTCGAAACAATTTTCTGTTCAAAGATTTCAAATCAAACTATGAGACACTGTACCGGCATGCCGACATAGATCTACTTCCCACTGAGACAGACTGTCCAGATGCTCGAGGCCACCCTATATGTGAACACCTCAACGATGAATCAGTAGCATGGGCTGTCCCTCTGGACCCTGAAAGGGGTTTGCCACGTCTTAATCCACATGAGGACATCATCGGTGTCCAACATTCACGCGAATTTGCTGTGGACCTCAATAAGGGCATCTCATACAGGGATAAGCACTTGGAGGCAAAGGCATGGACATGGCTATTTCCATATGGTCATGGGAGTTGGTTTGAGCGTTCCGATCTCAAACCAATGCAGTACATCAAGCTCCGGGTTCTCTGCTATGATTCCCGGTGGAGATCCGACATCAACTATTCGTTCTTTTGGGTGGACCGCTTGATTAAAGATCGCTTATTCTATGTGGCGAAAACCAGAGTCATTACTACAGAGCCGGGTACCGAGGTTCCCAATGTGGGTCAGCTACGAGAGAGTAATTCGAGCACCGAAGGGAAGTTCTCGCAGTTTGGAAGTACACTGCCAAACACTGTGGTCGGCAGTAAGTCATATTGGAAGGCGAGGCTGCTTGAGCTGGTGGCCGTCAGTACGGAATTGGGACAGCCAGACTTCTTCATCACACTCACACAGAACGACGGATGGCCCGAACTGCAAACGGTGGTGAAGCATGGCTATGGGGCCTATCCAACAGTACCTGATGGTCGAATCTGTACAGATTCAAACACGTCGTCGACGGTTCTCTTCTCGGTGGAGACAACTGTCGCATTCTTCAAACGTTTCGCACAGTTCAAGTCTTATGTGCTGCAGAACGAAAACGGCCCCATTGGTAAGGTCCGTGATTCGTGGTACAGAGTAGAATTTCAAGGGCGCGGAGCTATTCATATTCACATGGTGGTGTGGTGTGAGCCCGGCACTATTCCAGCGGATGCGGTGAGAGCTGAATTTCCCCGGCCGGAGAGCCGTGAACAGCACAAGGACTCTGTAAAGGAAATGCGGAATGTGGTGGGCCAGTTCCAAATCCACGAGTGTCGTCCAGCCAGATGTTTCCCTCGAGTGGCAGGCAAAATCATCAGAAAGTGTAAGTACGGATTCCCATTTGAACTGACAGACGAGGATGGGACTGCCGAGGGTGGCATCCGCTACAACTACAAGAGACGTCATGAGGAAGACGTCAGGGTATCGTCGTACAACCTGTCTATTCTTTTGACTTGGCAGGCACATATGAACATTCAGCGAGTGACCCATTCTGGTTGGGAGATGTACTTAGCCAAGTACATCAGTAAAGCCGAGCCGTCCTTTGACATGCTCTTGCCCGAGGAGACAAGCGAGGTGGAGAGGTTCCTGCGCACACGTCTCATCGGCAGATTGGAAGCTGACTGCATACTTCTGGGGTACAACATGTGTTGCTGCACCCGTGAGGTTGTCTTCTGTCCGACCTCCATCAATCCGAGCATGCGGTGCATGAAGAGAAATATTCACCTTAAAGGAGATCCCGACTCAACCGACATCTACTACGACAATGGATTGATGAAGTATCTGGATCGTCCTTCCCAGTTGAAGGACATGCTGTATGCCGAATATGTCAAGTGTTACAGATTCGTAGCGAGTGTAACGTCCGATCTACATGAGGAACAGGAAGAGTATCATCCAGAGTTTGAAGATGACGCTCCTCCACTGAAAGATGCCAAGGGACGTTTACTCAAGAGACGCAAGCAAGGCAAAGAAGCCGTCCCGCGCTGGCGGTTCTGTCTGCCTTATGGTGAATCTCAGGAGGCGTATTATGAGCAAATTCTCGTCCAAAGGTTCCCTTGGACTACAGACACAATCGGCAGCATCATTTCACCCGATAATGTGTCAAAGACTTATCAGGAGGAGTGTGCCATCCGTGACCTCATTGACAAGCAGTCAGACGCTGAGACTATGTTGCGTGAGGCTGCCGTCCGTGGATTTGATATTCGATTCATTAAGACCATAGCTCAGCATATGGTGGACAAGGAGTGGATGACCACTGAGGAGACTGACGCGTTGCTTGGGGAAATTGAGCAAAACCGTCCTCCAGTGGTCGAAAGACGTAAGCAGGTTGAGGTGGACGACGAGGATGAATTTGATATGGGAGACATGGGAGTGAGAGCGCCACCTATGGAGGACATAGATGCTTTGAAAGCTCAGTTGAATGCCGACCAAAGGCGAGCTCTGGACTACATGAATGGTGAAATAGCTGCAGAAAGACAGTTACTCGTCAACGTAGTTGGTGCTGCCGGCACTGGGAAGTCCTTCTTGCTGAAAACATTTATTGCATGCTGCCGACAACAACACCATCTCACTGTCAAGGTTATGGCCAGTACAGGCATAGCAGCTCATCTGATAGGAGGCTGTACTGTTCACAGTGCTTTTAAAATGGATATAAAAGCCCAATCCTTTCTGTACAAGGGCAGAGTTATTGCCAAAATGATGAGGGAAACTGATGTCTTTATCATTGACGAGTTCTCGCTGTTGGAGGCGAAAGTCATGATGGAAATAGATCACGTCATGAAGGGCATGTCCTGTGGGAAGTATAACCATAGACCATTCGGTCACAGACATGTGGTATTGTTGGGGGATCCGGCTCAGCTGCCAGCCATTGATTTGGATATTTATGGCATTTGGACGTGGAACGGTTTCTTCAAATCTATTATACTGAATGAGGTCATGCGTCAAGACGACCCAGAGTTCCTGGCCATGTTACAGGACGTCAGGCGTGGTAACCTCAATCAAACATCTTTGGCCACACTGCGAAAACGTGTAGTCCCTCCTTCTTCCTACCCGAAACATGCAGCAGAATATGGCGTAAACGATGCGGTCATCGTGTCTCATCGTGTCGACAGGGATTCAATAAACAACGCCATACTTGAGAACATGGAGGGAGAGGAAACAGTTTTTACGGCCATCGACCTCAACAAGCAAGGCAATCCTGCCACGGCTGAGGAGTCAAAAAACATTGACATTTTCCAGAAAAGTTCTTTCCCGCGAGAGATACGTCTCAAGGTTGGAGCTCGGGTCATTCTCCTGAGAAACATGGAAATAGAGGCTGGATGGGTCAATGGCACTAGGGCTGAGGTTGTGCGAATTGTCAGCCAGAACTGTATTATCATACGTCATCTGGTCGACGGTACGGAGTTGTTGTTGGGACGTGTTGAACAAGATGTCGCATACGAGCATGCAACTGGCTCGCTAATGAGGAACCAGCTGCCTATTACACTGGGATGGTGTCTTACAACTCACAAGGTCCAAGGTATGACACTGGATCGGGCGTATGTTAAAATGGACGGTAAATTCTTTGCCAGTGGTCAGGCGTACACCGCACTGAGCAGAGTGCGACGGTGTTCTGATCTCACTCTGTTTGCCTTCGAACCAGTGGCAGTACGTCTCAGCCCGAGACATGCCTTAGTGCTGCAATATATGGAGTCTACTAATGTCCTTTCTCCTGACGCCAAAGACATCAAGAGTAAAGAGATGAGGGCTCTGGTGGATCTCATAAAAAGAACACCGTATGACCCAGAAAAAGAGCTGAAAAGGCAGGCCCGAAGTAAGAAATTCAAAAAGTTTATCAAAGACTCTGTCAAGAGGGCCAATGGAATTCCAGTTTCAAATCCTAGGAATAAATCCAAAACGTCGAAAAGGCCAGCTCCAAGTTCAAGTCCTAGCAAGAAATCAAAGACGTCGAAAAGGCCAGCTCCAAGTTCAAGTCCTAGCAATAAATCAAAGACGTCGAAAAGGCCAGCTCCAAGTTCAAGTCCAAGCAAGCCAAATAAGCGAAAGAGGGCGTCGGATCCTCCTCCTACTAAGGTTGCCGACGAGGCTGGTCATGATAATGCCGCAGAGCAGCCAATACCTGGATCTGGTCAAGCTGGGGAATCCTGCCACTCTCCGCCTGTTTCCAAAGGTGTTTGTCGAACTATTCCCAAGGTGCGACAAGGAGGCATAGTGCGTTACCAAGCCAGGGCCGGTCCCCTCTCTGACGCCCCAGAAGTGTTCATGTGGAAGAAGTCTCTGGCTAACCACATGCTGAACGAGGACTGTCATCGTACTCCCCTCATACCAGTCGACCGGTTTCCTTCTATGGTGCCCCAAAGTCATGTCACATCTCTCAATGATGCTGGCATGGGACTTGACGTCATAAAAGGTGATGGAAACTGCTTCTACAGAGCGATATCAAAGGAGTTGTTTGGCACACAGGAATACTACCACGTTATAAGGTTGCATGCCATTCACTTTCTGCAGCTCCATCTGGACGTCCATATGCCTGTTATCACTGATGACATGGCCATCCAACGTCTGCTGCGTAATCCTGATGTGTTGATAAGTCGACAGGATGCTGCTGACTATGTAGATAGGCATTACGAAGACAGGACATGGGCGTATAGCGCAAACTGCTATGCTGTGGCGGGCATGCTGGGTTGTGACATCCGAGTACTTAAACTCAATCCAAAAGGTGACTCGGTTTGGCACGTGGTCTCTCCGTTGGTGGCACTGGACGACAGGATTGTCCCCGCCCCGCCACAGCATTACACTCCTGTTATCTATAATGAACAGGTTGAAGGTCAGGGCACACATTTCACTCGTTGTTACAAAATGGCACCGCTGCCTGATGTAGAGTAGCACGTCTGGAACAGTCATTGTGTATATGTAGTCAGCCACTCAAAAATATTTCTAAACCAATTAAAAACTGCAGTCCTCACCTATGTCAAACGGTGTGTTTGTGCATCATCAATGCAGTCCTGGCCGAAAACACAGTTCAATTTGTGTGGCCAGTTTGTGCATCTGCAGTCCTGGTGTGGCATACGGCTAATGTCAACCAGATTGTGCATACAGTATAAACCATAACAAAAATCAAAGCATGGCTACAGACATCTTTCATGTAGGTGGGTAAAAAGTCAAATAAGTGTTACCGTTTATTTATTTATTTACTATTCATAATAAACGCTCATTTGAAATACGCACAAATGTTATTAAAGAAAAGAAATATTTCATTTGCTGATATCTTAGCTGTATTTATCTGTCAATTGTGTAAGAATGTTTTATCTTGATAGTCATTGTACTAATACTACTACTACAGCTACTAATAAGTTATCGGTAGCTGTAATTGTCTTACCATATTGTTAAAGTCTGCTTGTGTTGAATGGCAGATGAGTGACGTGTGTACGGCTGCAGACCTTGGACATGTGCGAGGGGTGGTGGTGGGCGACTCCCTGCTGAGGTGGGCCGAGCTCCCGGGCTTTGTATACATACCAGTGGCAACGAGCGCACAGTTAAGATGCAATCTGCAGAAAGTTCGTAAGGAGCTTGGAAACTGCCTCGTGGTATGTTGCGGGTCCAACGACCTGGCGGACGGATCAAGTTACCAGGATGTGGTATCACATTTAATCGAGTTCAAAAATGAGGTAACTATCTAGTCTTCACAGTATTATACGTTAAAGTACTATAATCTAATAATAATACTACTATCCTATAATATAATAATATAAGTCATAGGTAATGTATTGTACAAAGTAGTAGCGGCCTGATAATTTACGAAAAACTACATTTTTTATGAGAAAGGGTTAAAAAATATGGAATATTCAGCAGACACGGTTTGTTATCTTCCACATATCTCTGTTTGTGACCGTGAAATTTTGGTGAAGGGCAGGGGCAAGAGTAAGCGGGAAAATTTTCACTTTGAATATTTTGTGTCGTGGCTATGCGGACTACGACAATCGTGTACCAAATATCATAATTTACAAAAAACTTTATTGGGTGAGAAATGTTTGGGGGGGGGGGGGGAAATGCAATCTTTACCATAATCAGTGTGTGAATAATATTATTGTCAATATTTTTAGGCCAGCAGGCTTTTCGATGAAGTTTTAATATGTACTGTGCCACGGCGCCGACAGCTCAAACCCTTCGTGCGGAAGACTCTGAACAAGTGAGTGCAATGTTTTTCAAGTCGGTCAAATATAAAACATGGAATACAGTTTACTTTAGGAATGCGTACATGTCTGTGTTGCCAGTAGTTTAATTTTTTTTTTTAAAGAAAAATGCAATTGGTCAAGAAATTAAATTATCTTTAAGAAAGTTGGTGTTCACTTTCAACACATCAACATTTCATTGCCTTGAAATTTGGTGTAGTAAATGAAACGCTAAGTTTTAATAAGTGACTCATCTTAACAATATCTGAATTTTCAGACGCATCCGTTCCCACTTCGAGGGCAGGGTGATTGACTTGGATCGTGCCCTGCCCGAGTTTCGGCTGTTCCGCAACGACCGCATCCATCCATTGCGGGCGGGTCTAGTCAGAATCGAGAAAGCAGTGAGTGATGTGGTTAAGGTAAGTCTTAAGCACTATAACATTGAATCATTTAAAGAACAAATGCCAAATTTTGCACCATAGTGAAAACTGTTATTTTCATTTTATAAAAATAATAAAAAATAAGCAGACATAATAATAAAAGTAGCATTGATCTATATGAATAGTATAAATTTCATTCTGCCATCTATTTCTGCCATGTATTATTAAGTCTACACATTTTCTGCCACCAGCCTCTTAGCATCGCTGACAAGCCGGAGGCAGCCAAAGAGGAGGCTGAGGTGCCCATGGAAGCCGACAATGGGGTGGCAGTAGGGGTAGACGATGGGTCGTTCGACCAGGTTCAAGAGGTAACTATAAATCTATGTTTTTAATGCTTCATACAGTAACACTGAATTAACTAAATGGTCAAACAGCACTACAAGGCACATGTTTCTTATCTCATCATAGTTGAAATGCTGCGTGCTCATTTTTCACCGGTAAAAAGGTCATCTATTTTTTCCTGTGCTGTTCTTTTCAGACAGTTGTTTGTATATTTGTTGCTATTTGTTATCAATTCAGATCAGTCAGACAGGTGGAGACGGAGCAGCACGGGTTGGTCAGATGCTAAGAGGGGGGGGACGGGGTATCATCAGGAGCCGACTCGGCCACAAATCAGTAAGTATCTCACATATAGAACTTCTTTGGTTTACTTTGTCTGTTATTTGTTAACGTGTATAACATGCATTACAGTTCTTTACTTCTGTATGCAGTTGCTCTTTGTCATACAGGGTCAGTTTACACGTACAGTGCTTTTGGACTTACTTTGGTTTTCTTTACAGAGGGGTGGCGTACATAAACGCCAGAACCACAAGAGGCGACATGCTCGTGGTGCTCGTGGTGCTCGTGGTGGTCGGGTCCCGCCAACTCGTGGTCATGCTGGATATGGTGACGCCAACCACAAGCGGGTCCTGGGAAGTCGTGGTGCAGGGCCAGTTCACTCCGTTGCGCATCCAGGGCCAGTTCACTCCGTTGCACGTCCAGTGGCAGTTCCAGTTCCTGCGCCGCTGCCGCGTTCAGCCAAACCAACAATTGTGATCGAAAATGTAAGTGCTTTTATTACAAACTTATTGAGTAAGCGCAAGTGGTGTATTTCTTTTTTTAAATTCATTTTGAAGTATTATGGTATGGAAGGGTGTTTAATGTGACAAATAGAATCGTCCATTCAATATTAATCATTTAATACATTAAATCATTTAATACATTCTCACTATGCACCGCTATGTGGTATATCCTGCCATTGTTTAATGTGAAACATCACAATGTTAAACTTACCTGTGGTTCACTTTCTCTTTATTGTAGGCCACGTTCTACTGGGGTACAGAGATGTGAATAAGTCACCATGAGCCATTGAGCTGCAATCAAAACCGTCATGTATATAATATATTATAAGTTATCTTCTCCACACCTATGTATATATATCACTACCATACATCTTATATTTTTTCATCTATTTATATATTGTATTTAATCTATGTATATATATCAGCTAATGTCAGCCAGAAAAATTATCAGAATAATGGAAATAAAATTAATTCTTAAATTATATTGAACTCAACGACTTTGTTGCCTTCTTTGCCACACATTGAATATAGATCAGAAAAAGGAAAATAAATAAAAATTGCGGACTTACCTTGATAAATTCCAAAAAAAATCCTAGGTTTAGAAAAATTTTAAAACAAAAAAGGTCAAAGGTAAAACACATGGCTCATTCGGGCTAACTCCCGGGGGGGGGGGGGGGCACTCTCACATTTATGTATACCATGTGTGTACATCACCAATTTAGACCCCTTTTACCGGGACAAAATCCACAAGCAACACTACTGTTTTGGCGGCATAACTCCCAGAAATGTGCAAAAATCAGGACCTTTTTCATGGGACATCACCCCAAATTTGCCAAAATCAACCCCTTATTTAACAGAAACTGTGGGACATTTTGGGTGGATATTCCAGGCCTAAAAACATATCCCTTTTCGCTCAAAATTGGCTGAAAAAGGACGCACAATGGCGGGTTGGCCGGTACCCGCCTGTGGGGCTAAAAAAGCACCCCTTTCCCGGTATTTTGTGTACGCATATAGTTACTATAGATGACATAGGGAGTCCCCCCCCCCCCCCGGGGGGGCTCACTGGAAAATGATAGAAGTTTGAAAATGACAGCGTGGCTACCCGGTAGTGCTTTAACATAGGGAGTCTATGGGCGCCGACTGACAGTGGCTCAATGCTGTGGGCGGGGATATTGGAGCGCCAAATTGGTTCATCATATAGAGTAATAAACTGCACTTACGGTTAGTTGAACTAACTAAGTCCTGTCTCTGTTGTTCAATCATGCTGTAACGGCAATCTTGCACTCATACTAATTCAAATATACTTAGTAAATAACTGTTCAACATGGATATAGCCTAATCGTGTTGTTTACTTGAAGCCGTTAGAAACCGGAAGTGACAGTCGCGCTGGTACCCGGGTTCAAATAACAGCGGGCCCAGCGTCCCAACTCAACTTTTCCCGCCTCCTTTTTTTCATGTTTTGGAGTAGTCGTCTAGCATGAATACTTAACCAAATGAACTAAAATAATGCAACAAAACAGTATGAATAACGTAGAAATCTAATAACGTGCTGGCCCACGCTAGTCGCTACCTAGAAGAAACACATGTATTGTATTTGACGGCTTTCTGTCTGCTATGGAAAAACGCTGTTATCCGGTCAGCTTTGTGACGTCATGAAAGGCATGTCAAGTCAGGATCCTACATCCAAAAAGCAACATGTCGGCACCACACACTTGCCAAGTTTTCCTCATGGGTAACCTTGCCGTATATCGGCCCGTGGTGGAGCCGTGGCCCGGCTCGCCGGGAGGCATCTTCAGGATACTTCACCGTTATCAAGAGATCACTACTGGGACGTAAGTATCATATAACAACTAGACAATCAGTATTTTATGGGCGCCGTCGACAAATTTGCGCTATGGCTATCTGATAAAAAGTCGGCCATTTTTAAATACCGGCACCCACCCAGTAATCCCTGCTATATTTCTAACAGTGTTAGAAAGGTGCCTGCAGAGGGGTAAAAAATAACCCTTACGTACGTTTCCAGTTTTTGAGGAACGCTTGAATTGTGGTATTCACCTTTTTTCTTTGGAAATGTGCATGTGTCACTATGCTTCAATGGGTCCTTCCATTATAAGGCCCCCAGACGGGGGGGGGGGGGGTGGCTGTGTCAATTGTTGAATTCAAGAAATGCCAATGTCCCTTGTCGATTATAAGAAATAGGTCTTGTCCCTTGTCACTAGACCCATGTCGATTTGTCGATTTTACCTGTCTGGAGCCCTATTATATACCTTTAAGGGAGTGATCATTTTTTAACAACAAAGGGGGGGGGGCGGTGTTCTTCCGCGGGATTCCCCCCCCCCCCCGGTAAAGGGGTTCAAATCGCCCCCCACCTAAAGGGGTGTAAAAAAACGGAAAGCCAACCCCATTTAGGGGGGGGGGGGTGCTGTTTGGAAAAAGAAAAATACGTCTCTTTATTCTTTTTCTTTTATTCAATTGTAATGCATGTACTAAATCACCTATTTTTCTCTCCACTTTCCACAGAGTTTTCTACTCGTACGAGGTGTTGGTGACGCCCGCGTGTCCCTGGGCCCCGCCTGGATGGCACCTGCCATCTAACCCTCCTCAGGCACAGGCCTTTGGCCCCATGGGCCCTTTTGGGTTGCCAGCTTTTGTGTGGGGGCCAACCCCCCAACTACAAAATGGAAATTGAGGTAGGTTTTTTTGAATAGAATAATTCATTATGAACTCCACACTACTGCTTTATCCTGTAAGGGAGTGTTCATTTATTATTTACAGGGGGGGGGGTGGTGGGTATGTGGGGGGGGGGGGGGCGTAAACATTTCCCACCCCTTCTCAGGGGGGGGTGGGTAAACAATTCTTAATCCTCTTAAAGGGGGGGGGGGGCGTAAAAATTTAATTCCCTTTTTACCCAAGAAGCCTGCCCGTTACTATAGTTCAAATGGGGGGGGGGGGGGTTCGGCTAGGGAGGCGCGAAACATTACACGTTCTCTAGAAGGGGGGGGGGCGCGTGATTATTTTTTCCCCCTTCCGCATGAAATCTCACCACCCTTCCCCCCCTGTAACTGTAATGTGGAATTCAATGCTGGACAGAAATACCACATTTCTCTACCCATATCCCTTGAGTCAAAAAATTAACCAAATGAGCTAGGAATACTTTTAAACCTAAATTTAGGGTCTATATCTACATGTGTGTAAGAGGCATTTTTTTTTAATTTGGGCTAACTCCCTCAAAAATTAAGATTACTTTTGGTCAAATTGCAGTCTAAGCCAGTACTTAGGAGTTCAATTCTGCACAGAGATACCACATTTCTCTAACCACATCCCCTGAGTCAAAAAATTAACCAAATGAGCTAGGAATACTTTTAAACCTAAATTTAGGGTCTATATTCAACTGTGTGTAAGCCACAGTTTTTAGAATTTGGGCTAACCTCCTAAAAAAAAAGATTACTTTTGATCACATTGGACGCTCAGGCAGTACTGTGGAGTTTAAGGTCAAACCAAAATACCAAATGTCTCTCCCCCCAGCCCCCGAGTCAAAAATTAAGCAAATCAGTTGAACTGCAACTGCACCTGGACACTATATATTGGAATCAAAAGATAAATTACCCCACCAAAAAAAGTACATTTTTGAACAGAGGGGGAGGGGGAGGTAGGGAATTTTGTATTCTGGCCCTAACTTTAGCTAGACACTATCAGTAATGCATCATTGCCCAAGTTAGGATTGTTGCAAATAAACGTGTCCAAAAAAAACTAAAAAAACTCATTAATGTATCATATGTTATAACAAAATTACATTGGTTACCAACTATAGTGAAGATAATCTTTAGGTTAAAGGTTGAAATAAGATACGGGGGGATGGAAATTTGTTTGACAAAATCTGTGATAAAGTGTTTACGAAGATGACAATTTCTACCTCTTTTTGGGGGAATTTCGGAATTGAATTTAGATAATTTTCTTAAGAAGAACGCAATCTACAGGTCTATCTGTGTTCTAGAATCTGACATTGATAAAATCAAAACGTTTTCATTTGTGGTTTTATTGTAGATGCTCTCGGAGGCTGGAATATCCTACGCCCAGCATTTTTTAAATTGTCCTGAAGCCTAGTGCGGATGTTAATTGGCTGACTAACGAACGATGAGTGGACTGACTCCCCTGCATAGTTCGTCTCGCTGGGACAAAACCGAGGCAGCCGACCTCCTTCATACTACTATAACCTATGTTATCCTGGAAAATCCTACGCCCAGCAATTTTATACTATTTTGATTATATTCATGCCTCATGGCAGATAATTGCATCCTCAAGTCTTTGTATTGGATTCTATAATGGCTGGAGGCTGATTGTGTAAGATATGAAACATGAATGTTGACATACAAAAAGGCCCTTACTCAGTGGGTAACACAGCCCACAGTCTTGCATGATATGACCTGTCCTTGACCCATAGATGAACGTTATCAAGAAAATATTATGTCAGTACAACACAATGGTGCTAATCTCCATAATCCAGAATGTCTGCAGCTAGCTATGCACACTATTGTGCACCACTGTCATGATAAAAGTTGTAGAGTTTCGAAAAAAATGGTTGAGGAGAATTGTCTGCATTGTCTGGTGTGTTAACTGCGTGCAACTTTATAGTCTGAAAGTTGTTGTTTTTTTACTTAGTATACATCATTTAGAAGATCTGCTGCTGGGTCTACTAAAAGTGTAAACTGGTCCCTCTCACTGTAATGTATTCTAGCTGTAAGTCTGTTACTACAGGATGTTTAATCATGCTTCTACCTGACACTTATCTGCTGTCAGGCATGCATGTCAAGGTATATATGACCGATTAACCCTTTAAGGCCATCACTCAGTGTTATTAATATTGACGAGCCTAAAGTGCTCATTGCCTTGTGTACAGTTGAACCTCATATGCACCGCTATAGCTGTTGAGCCCTGTATCTGTGCTAAATGACATGCTAAATGAGGCTCTAAATGTTGTGCTGAATGGTGTGCTGAAGAGGATGATGTTTGGAAAAACCTTTTGAAAGAAATTTATCATATGATATATTGTCTGAAAACGCTTTTTAAATGTCCGTTAAAATGTTCTAGCACAATCAGACCCAAGATTTGTTGTACACTAGATGGGGATTCAAGTAGTCCAGGTCAACGAGATCCCATTTTTCATACATATTTTCTACAGGTGTAAATACATGTAACAAAACCTGGATCGCATTTACCTGGACTACTTGAAGCCTGTTCTAGTGTAGAACAACTCTCAGGTCCTCATACAACCAGGAGCTGGTACCCTGATATGACTTACATTTAGAAAGACACAAGATCTTAAAATTCACAAATGCATGTATGTTATCGGACACGTATCAGTCGAGGAATGTAAATGATGCCTTAGTGGCTGAAAGGTTGGGAGGCCTTCTGTAGGCAAAGTGTTTTGTTCGTGGTTGGCCTTTAGAAACACTAAATAAGTTAAACCTCCATCCAGTTGTTGACCTAGGCGGCATGTCTTACATGCCTCACTCTGCCTGTGTCCCTCTAGAATGGTAATTCATGTAGTCTGATGGCATTTTGACACATTTTATATGTAAGAGTAATGTTGTACATTTGTAAGAATATAAACGTCCTGTAAAGATAACTCTGTTAAAGCAGTTCATTATTATTGCCAAAAGGACCTATCTATGACTCTTCAAAGGGGTAGATAGGTCCTTTTGGCAATAACATATAATCATATTCATATTTATATCAAGAACCCTGTAATAGTTAAATACCGTATTTGACTTAAAAGACGCACAGGGTCTAGGAAGCGCAAACCCTCCCCCTGATTTTTTGGCACATTTTTATAATATAAATAACCCTAAAAAAATATCAATTTTGGACCCCCATTGAACTTTTAAGTAGTTAAATTTGTCAATAATCTTGTTTTTAAATGCCCTGTGCGCTTATTACGCCTAATACGGTGCATGATTATCATGTGTAATTCAAGAATACTGTGATTTATATATTTGATGTTATATTTAATATTTAATATTATTCAAATACCATATTTGACGTAATGGGCGCCCAATGATAATAAAATAAATTTGTTAACTTTGAAGAGAAAAGTTGTTTGATACAGTTCATTGTTCAATTGTTATTTTGCTCATAGATTACATTTCAAAAAAGTAAAGCATCGGCAGGTTATTCATAAGCAGGAGCCACTGGGAGCAAGGTGTACTTATATATGCCGTTCCAACCAACAATGTTATTCGCTTACTAGCATTGCCTATATAAAAAGTACTTTTATTTATTTTTTTATCAAAATCCAATGTATATTAGCTTGGTAGCCACATAGGACCATCGTGCAATTCTGGCCAGTACTATAGTCTATATACAAAGTGGGTGTAGTGTGCTCTGTATAGTATAGGGGGCGCCACATCAACAATACATATCAGCCAGTTGCATTGCCTATGTAAAATCTCAAGATATAATTTTGTCATGGGTTAACCCTTTTGTGGAGGGTGGTGGGTCTGCACTGGGGGACAATATGGGAGGAGGAGGGTGGTGTAGCAAGACGAGAGGTTTTTTTTCAGTGTGGAGACTATAAGGGGTATTCTCATGTGGATTTTTACTAAATACATAAAATAAAAAATTGCATATGTTAGATTGAGATAACTTAAACTTTTGGGAAAAATGGTTGGCCCTGAAAAGGGCCGTTAGTAGAGTGGGTGAGGTGGGAGAGCTCACGTCGAGTACTCCTCAAGCATCTGTATCACTTCAGCGGGTATCTCTTGCTCCATACAGACGTCGAGCTTGGTCCTCTCGACGGCCTCTCTGATGAGTTGATCCGTCAGCTCACGGATCAGCTCATCCACCACCTCCTCCTGCACCTTTGCCACCTCCTGCTCTCGCTGGTCATCTGCTGAAAACAGCTTCTCAACCATCTCATCTATGACTGCTCGCGGAACGGCAACGTATCCTATCCCCGCCATTTTTACAAGTTGTCTGACTCCCCAGTTGAGATCAGCTGACGTCACACAATTTTAAATTTCAATGACGTTGTGACGTCATCAGTGTAGGTTATTATCCGGGTTAGTATTAGTATAAGAGAACATTATTTTTCTTACATCTAGGTCTATCTGAGGGTTCGTAACTAGACCACACTGGACCTCATCCTACCAAAACCCTGCTTTACACACCTTTTATGTGGGTTCTGTCACATAGTCGCGTAGTGTGCCCTGTATAGTATAGGGGGCGCCACGTCAAGAATACATATCAGGCAGTAGCATTGGCTATGTAAAATCTCAAGATATAATTTTACAGGCTATTTCAGTCAGCCACCACCAACCACCCACCACCCACCACCCACCGACCACCCACCACCCACCACCACCCACCACCCACCACCACCCACCACCCACCACCACCCACCACCCACCCAGCACCAACCAGCACCACCCACCACCCACCCAGCACCACCCACCCACCACCCACCACCACCCACCCACCACCCACCACCAACCACCACCCACCACCCACCGACCACCCACCACCCACCACCACCCACCACCCACCACCACCCACCACCCACCACCACTCACCCAGCACCACCCACCCAGCACCACTCACCCAGCACCACCCACCCAGCACCACCCACCCAGCACCACCCACCCAGCACCACCCACCCAGCACCACCCACCCAGCACCACCCACCCAGCACCACCCACCCAGCACCACCCACCCAGCACCACCCACCCAGCACCACCCACCACCCACCACCACCCACCACCAACCAGCACCACCCACCACCCACCCAGCACCACCCACCCACCACCCACCACCAACCACCAACCACCACCCACCACCACCCACCACCCACCACCCACCACCCACCACCACCCACCACCCAGCACCACCCACCACCCAGTACCACCCACCACCACCCACCACCCACCACCACCCACCACCACCCACCACCACCCACCACCCACCACCCAGCACCACCCACCACCCAGTACCACCCACCACCCAGCAACACCCGCCCAGCACCACCCACCACCCACCCAGCATCACCCACCCAGCACCCACCACCACCCCCCATAGCCTACATAGTGCAAGACCCGTTTGGAGAGTGCTCATTTTTTCAGAAAAAGGGGGGGGGGGGTGGTGAAATTCTACACAGAGCAATGAAATAGAGTAAAAGGGCACGCGCTGGTGGTGCAGGCATCGAGGTAGATCTTTGTGTGACATACGGTGCTTGGTGTATGTGTCATGTACCTGCGTATATGTCAGATACCTGCGCCTTGCCCGCCTATCACCCGCCTACCACACCTCTCCACCCAGCGGGCCCTCCTACAAGGCCATGTGTGTACGCTCTTTATATACTACATCATACAGCCAGACCACAGAA
Source organism: Harmothoe impar (assembly GCA_947462335.1). Lineage (NCBI taxonomy): Eukaryota > Metazoa > Annelida > Polychaeta > Phyllodocida > Polynoidae > Harmothoe > Harmothoe impar. Next base: position 26,976 of record CANHQG010000201.1, read on the forward strand.
AAGGTGTCCAGTCAGTTCCACCGTTTTACACCAGATGGCATAGCGGTATACATACGTATGCACTACGTTTTCTGACGCAGTTACCTTCGTTTCACCTCGTTTTCAGTGTTATTTACTGCGAAAATGTCCTATATATTTCAAAAACCATACAACAATTAACTGCAATACAAGGACATATGTTTGTAATTCGGGGGAAAATGAAACAGAAGAAAGGGAAGGGGTTTCTACTGTGGCCGACAGCTTGCACACCTATTCTGTGGAATTTGAATGACACTGTAGTATATATAGAGAGAGACTACACGCACTGATTGAGTTGCCGTTGTGGTGGTGGTATGGCGTGGAGGTAGATCTTTGTGTCACGACCAGTGCTTGGGTTGTGTGTGCCAGATACTTGCGCCTTGCCTGCATATGACACGCCCAACGCAACTCTCTATTATTGGAATTTTTGGCTGAAATCTGACCACCCACCCAGCACCACCCACCCAGCACCACCCACCACCCACCACCACCCACCACCAACCAGCACCACCCACCACCCACCCAGCACCACCCACCCACCACCCACCACCCACCACCACCCACCACCCACCACCCACCGACCACCCACCACCCACCACCACCCACCACCCACCACCACCCACCACCCACCACCACCCACCACCCACCCAGCACCACTCACCCAGCACCACCCACCCAGCACCACCCACCCAGCACCACCCACCCAGCACCACCCACCCAGCACCACCCACCCAGCACCACCCACCCAGCACCACCCACCCAGCACCACCCACCCACCACCAACCACCACCCACCACCCACCACCACCCACCACCCACCACCCACCAAGCACCACCCAGCACCACCCACCCACCACCCACCACCCACCACCACCCACCACCACCCACCACCACCCACCACCCACCAAGCACCACCCACCACCCAGTACCACCCACCACCACCCACCACCCACCACCACCCACCACCACCCACCACCCACCACCCAGCACCACCCACCACCCAGTACCACCCACCACCCAGCAACACCCGCCCAGCACCACCCACCACCCACCCAGCATCACCCACCCAGCACCCCCCACCACCCCCCATAGCCTACATAGTGCAAGACCCGTTTGGAGAGTGCTCATTTTTTCAGAAAAAGGGGGGGGGGGGGGTGGTGAAATTCTACACAGAGTCGTTGTGACGTCATCAGTGTAGGTTATTATCCGGGTTAGTATTAGTATAAGAGAACATTATTTTTCTTACATCTAGGTCTATCTGAGGGTTCGTAACTAGACCAAACTGGACCTCATCCGACCAAAACCCTGCTTTACACACCTTTTATGTGGGTTCTGTCACATAGTCGCGTAGTGTGCCCTGTATAGTATAGGGGGCGCCACGTCAAGAATACATATCAGGCAGTAGCATTGCCTATGTAAAATCTCAAGATATAATTTTACAGGCTATTTCAGTCACACACAGGGCGTATTTGTATGGTACAGGGGGCGCCACCCCAACAACACCTATCAGCCAGTACTATTGCCTATTTAAAAACTCATAATATAATTTCATAGGCTGTGTGAGTTACACACGGCACTTATTTGTTTTGTCTCTGCTCAAGTACCCAGCCTGTTTTCTTTTATTGAAATTTGTGGCTGAAATCTGACCAGCAGAATTCAGCTTGCAAAAATTGTCTCCGCATCAAGTCGACTTGGCTCACCATCGGTGGACCAATATCGCCAAGAGTGCGAGGAACAGGCGCAGAATCAGCATGCTCCACCTACACAACATGCAATGTGAGGTGGAGCCCAACACACAACATGCAATGTGAGTTGGAGCTTGCCGAGTGTTGGTGGTGTCCGGTCCTATATCTTCTGGCAACATCCAGACATGGGGTGTTTTACATCAGGCACGCCCTAAAGCTAGGATTTACAGTGTATTTTTAGTTCCTGTTTCAACAACAGTCCAACAGAATAAAAGAGCAGTACATGGTGTCCTTTTTGATGAAATACATCAGGTCTTGTGAACTTTATTTCCTCAAATACCAGATGTTTTCTGACGTAGAAGCAACTTGCCAGTCATATTTCCCGCGTGGAGCTCAAAATATACCTGTCGCCACCATGTGGCAAAAATTGGTATCAACCCCAGTTTCCACACCAGGTGGCACATCTGGTGCGTTTTGGTTTACTTTGTGTTTGCGTCTGCACGTCTTCTGCTAAAACAGCATCACAATACCTAACAATTCACATGTTGGCCGTACATTTAGTATCAAAATACATCATTTTCTCTACTGCACTGCTATGATAGACAAGAACACTTGGTTAGTGTCAGAGTTAACTGAAAATCAGTCATTCAGTTGACGCACTGCTTTTTACACCTCTCCTGTGGGTTTTTGTTATCAATAAGAAAGGCAAGCAGTGTCAGTTTAGGTACTTACTTGGTGGGCCTCACCGCCCACCGTCCTTCATCACATTTCTGGTGATTTCTTGTGGACTTACCAGGATGGCTTTGTCAAGCCATCCACCTATTGACGCTTCCCCATCAAGATAGTTGATGTCTTGCGGGACAGAGAGCTAATTTTTTTTAAGGCCTAGACTGTTGAGTTTAGGCCGACCAGAAAAATAAAAATAACTCTCCTATTACAATCCTTACTCAAGTCAATAAATTTGTTTATTCATTAGTTACAGGGGAGTGTGTGTTGGGGGGGGGGGGCAAAGATTATTCACCCTTCCCTGGGGGGGGGGGGTTAAAATTGAATCCCCTTTCTAGCAAAAAGGTCTGCGCGTCAGTATGGTTCAACCCGGGACACAAGAGCTCAAAATATACAAGTCTCGCCACCATGTGGCAAATATTGGTATCAACACCAGTTTCCACACCAGGTGGCACTTCTGGTGTGTTTTGTTTACTTTGTGTTTGCGTGTACACGTCTTCTGCTAAAACAGCATCACAATACCTAACAATTCACATGTTGGCCCTACATTTAGTATCAAAATCCACCATTTTCTCTACTGCACTGCTACGATAGACAAGAACAGTTGGTTAGTGTCAGAGTTAACTGAAAATCAGTCATTTAGTTGACGCACTGCTTTTTACACCTCTCCTGTGGGTTTTTGTTATCAATAAGAAAGGCAAGCAGTGTCAGTTTGGTTACTTACCTGGTGCCTCACCGCCCACATACATAGCCGTCCTCGACTTTATAGTCTCTTGCATACCATGCATTGACTTACTACTTACCAGGATGGCTTTGTAAAGCCATCCAATTTCCATAGTTGCTTCCCCTTCAAGGTAATTGATACCTGAGAGGGCAGACAGCTAATTTTTTTTAAGGCCTAGACTATTGAGTTTAGGCCGACCAGAAAAATTAAAATCACTCTCCGATAACACTCCTTACTCAAGTCAATAAGTTTGTTATGTTTTCAAGTCAACAAAACCCCTGTTCTTAATTATAGATCTTCAAGAAATAAATGCCCGCACCAATATCAAATCCAGGTATCATTAGGCAGTGTGTTTGGGGGGTGCTCAAATATCAGACCTGCAACAAATAAATGTTTCCAACCACAACCCTGCATAAATATTAAATCCAGTATCTTCTCAAACAAGTGAGGGCTAGCAAACAGATGTAATCTGTTTGCGCCCTCACTTGTATCACATCTATATTTACCCCCCGTATTTTGGAAAATTTGGAGGTTAAGGCATGCCAAATCTTTATGGTGCCATAGAATGTCCCAATCCTACATCTGCTGACAGCTCATGTCCCAAACCTAAATCTGCTGACAACTCATGTCCTTATCTTACTTATGCGGACAGCTCATGTCCCAATCCTACATCTGCTGACAACTCATGTCCCAATCTTACATCTGCTGGCAGTGTAACCATCTAAGGATCGCTTGGCTCTTTCACAGTATCACACCTAGGCTGCTTTCCAGCCATAGGGGAGTATATTAATCCTGTAGGGCCCCATGACGCTAGAATACTGTTCTTGCAAGTTAGTTGCCAGGGTGACATCCATGCATCATGCTGATGAAGGTTATACTGCTATTACGCACTATGGAGCCCTTAAAGGGTTAAGGCTTGCATGTATTTGCTAACAATTGAGTCTACTGGTGGCAATGACGTCAATGCATTTGCTATGCCATACACTACACATATATGCGGCTTTAACTAAGCTGTAGGCAAACACCGTGCTGTGGTCAGAGGGTCACTTTGGTCGATTTGAGGTTATACTTGAGGCAACACAGTACTTTGATGCAAGATTGCTGTTTGGCCGCATGTTGCATAGTGCAGCTGTCATCATAGTACCAATAAGTCACCAAAAATTAGATAATTAGAAAATAAGACCCAGTGAAAACAATATACCGTCGGGTGCCCTGCCTCCCAACAGCAGTTCCCTTCTTTGGTTTCTCACTGCCAATGCTAGAGGCATCTAAAGAGAAACATGTATCATAAATCAAAAGGGCATTGCACATTAAAGTGTTAAAGGGTTAAATATAGTAGGGGACAGTTAATGCAAATGTGGCTGTTTGTTGACACTTGTTAATGAAGTGTTGGCTGTAATACATGAAGCATGTTGTAGGGTGCTTATAGACGGCTACTGATGGAGCTGCCACCATTTAATGGCACCATCCTGTTTATTGCTACATGCCTGTTTGGCCGTATGATGCATAAATGCAGCTTTCTTAATTCAGCATTCAGCATGCAGCATTCATGTATGATGCCGACCACACATAACTGATGCACTCCTAGAGGGTTGCCATGATGCATGAATGCACTAGAACTACCAGTGTTGTGACGTTGCAGAGTTAAGCACTATGTAGACGGCATATGGTTTACTCAGGTGTAAGATAAACACAGACGTCTTAGGTCTAGGTGTCATAGCCAAGGGGATCACTGCCAAGGGCATAATCCTCATGTTGACATTGATCAATGATCTACATCGGTCAACACAAAGTATGTTGTACGGTACATATGGACGGATACTGATTAAGCTGCAACCATTTAATGGTAGCATCGTGTTTAATGTAACATGCATGGTTGTCCATAGGATAGATTTATGCAGCACCATTATTAATAACTGTAGCATTTATGCATCATGCTGACCTCTAATAGTTGATGCACTCCTGAAGGGTTGCCATGATGAATGAATGTACTAGACTAACTTGAGCTGTGTTCACACTTTGCGTTGCATAGTTAAGCACTATGCAGCTATGGAATAGTTAACTCAGGTGGTGGGTATACACATAAGTCTATAGTAAACAGCAGGGGATGTAAAGGTGACATATCTGAGGTAACCAGTAGAATAACAACAGGCTGTTTGTTGACATTAATGAAGTACAACGTGTCAGAATCTAGAATACAGGAAGCCCCAGGCTACATAGAGACGGGGCATCACAGTTCATCCAGAATAGAGTTAGGCATCACGGCTCATCCAGTAAGAAAGAGAAAGCCTCCAAAATAAGCAACTGTAGACTAAGTTACTGCATATCTATTAGAAACATACAAGGGAGCATATCAGTGGATGTGTCAAATTTGTCTGCAGTGGTTTATCTAAACAGCAGGTTAGTTGACATAGACAACCATTGTCTGGGTATCTTAATATTTTCTCTATAAAATTCATCAACATGAGAGATATTTTCTATATATGTACCATTATTGTAGTTGTGTATAAACCCTTTGAAGGCTACATAATATCTTTGGTCAGTCAGAACAGAGACAGCAGTACGAAAAATGAAGAGGAGAGCACCACTAACCCGTTCGAATGAACGTGCCTGTCCAGTTTGGGACAGGACGGCTGTTGAAGAGGAGAGCACCACACACCCGAGTCCCTCCGAAAGGATGGTACTTCGTGCCTAACCAATGTTCAGAAAGGTTAGGATGGCTGCCCGGATCTTCAGTTTTTTTGTTCCTGTTTTTTTTTAATCATGAGAGATGTCAAGTTGTTCTAGTCGCTAATCTGTATATGTTTGTATGTATACTATACCTGTGTCCTTAATAATTCGAAATGTGTCTAGCCGTTCGGATGTATTACCACCTGTGTAAATAATATTAGTTTTGTATATGTTTATATACCCTACTGTGTTCACGACGTAACATAACGCTTTACTAAAATAGACTCAGTTGTATGAGTTTATATTATATTGTATATATATTTAAAAGAGTAAGCGTATGTAATGTCTGGGGGGGGTGGTGTAGGGACACTAATATTAGTATTATAGTCGAACGCCTACAAGGTAGTTCGGGCGGCCAGAGCCAGGGGGCACCCCTATCGGAGGCGGACAGTATATAAGCTGTCCTCACCCCCTTGCTCCGGCAGACCTTCTCAGGTCTCTGACTGTGTCATATATTGAAAGTTATTGAAAGCTGAATATACATTGATCGAACCTCATATACTTTATATTATATTATATTAATGGCTCATATCATATCGGTATTTGCCCCCCACCATTGGCAATTGAACATTTTTAGAGGGAACGTTTTTGGAAAATTTCGAGGTTAAGGCATGCCAAATCTTTATGGTGACATAGAATGTCCCAATCCTACATCTGCTGACATCTCATGTCCCAGCCCTACATCTGCTGACATCTCATGTCCCAGCCCTACATCTGCTGACAGCTCATGTCCCAACCCTACATCTGCTGACAGCTCATGTCCCAACCCTACATCTGCTGACAGCTCATGTCCCAACCCTACATCTGCTGACAACTCATGTCCCAAACCTAAATCTGCTGACAACTCATGTCCTTATCTTACTTATGCGGACAGCTCATGTCCCAATCCTACATCTGCTGACAACTCATGTCCCAATCTTACATCTGCTGGCAGTGTAACCATCTAAGGATCGCTTGGCTCTTTCACAGTATCACACCTAGGCTGCTTTCCAGCCATAGGGGAGTATATTAATCCTATAGGGCCCCATGACGCTAGAATACTGTTCTTGCAAGTTAGTTGCCAGGGTGACATCCATGCATCATGCTGATGAAGGTTATACTGCTATTAAGCACTATGGAGCCCTTAAAGGGTTAAGGCTTGCATGTATTTGCTAACAATTGAGTCTACTGGTGGCAATGACGTCAATGCATTTGCTATGCCATACACTACACATATATGCGGCTTTAACTAAGCTGTAGGCAAACACCGTGCTGTGGTCAGAGGGTCACTTTGGTCGATTTGAGGTTATACTTGAGGCAACACAGTACTTTGATGCAAGATTGCTGTTTGGCCGCATGTTGCATAGTGCAGCTGTCATCATAGTACCAATAAGTCACCAAAAATTAGATAATTAGAAAATAAGACCCAGTGAAAACAATATACCGGTGGGTGCCCTGCCTCCCAACAGCAGTTCCCTTCTTTGGTTTCTCACTGCCAATGCTAGAGGCATCTAAAGAGAAACATGTATCATAAATCAAAAGGGCATTGCACATTAAAGTGTTAAAGGGTTAAATATAGTAGAGGACAGTTAATGCAAATGTGGCTGTTTGTTGACACTTGTTAATGAAGTGTTGGCTGTAATACATGAAGCATGTTGTAGGGTGCTTATAGACGGCTACTGATGGAGCTGCCACCATTTAATGTCACCATCCTGTTTATTGCTACATGCCTGTTTGGCCGTATGATGCATAAATGCAGCTTTCTTAATTCAGCATTCAGCATGCAGCATTCATGTATGATGCCGACCACACATAACTGATGCACTCCTAGAGGGTTGCCATGATGCATGAATGCACTAGAACTACCAGTGCTGTGACGTTGCAGAGTTAAGCACTATGTGGACGGCATATGGTTTACTCAGGTGTAAGATAAACACAGACGTCTTAGGTCTAGGTGTCATAGCCAAGGGGATCACTGCCAAGGGCATAATCCTCATGTTGACATTGATCAATGATCTACATCGGTCAACACAAAGTATGTTGTACGGTACATATGGACGGATACTGATTAAGCTGCAACCATTTAATGGTAGCATCGTGTTTAATGTAACATGCATGGTTGTCCATAGGATAGATTTATGCAGCACCGTTATTAATAACTGTAGCATTTACGCATCATGCTGACTTCTAATAGTTGATGCACTCCTGAAGGGTTGCCATGATGCATGAATGTACTAGACTAACTTGAGCTGTGTTCACACTTTTACGTTGCATAGTTAAGCACTATGCAGCTTTGGAATAGTTAACTCAGGTGGTGGGTATACACATAAGTCTATAGTAAACAGCAGGGGATGTATAGGTGACATATCTGAGGTAACCAGTAGAATAACAACAGGCTGTTTGTTGACATTAATGAAGTACAACGTGTCAGAATCTAGAATACAGGAAGTGGGCCGCTACATAGAGACGGGGCATCACAGTTCATCCAGAATAGAGTTAGGCATCACAGTTCATCCAGTAAGAAAGAGAAAGCCTGCCCTACAGTTACTGCATATCTATTAGAAGCATACAAGGGAGCATATCAGTGGATGTGTAAAATTTGTCTGCAGTGGTTTATCTAAACAGCAGGTTAGTTTACATAGACAACCATTATCTGGGTATCTCAATATTTTCTCTATAAAAGTTATATAGATATTTTCTATATACATGTACCATTATTCTAGTCTTTGTGTATAAACCCTTTGAAGGCTGCATAATGCATTATATTACCGTACAATACCTTTGGTCATCATAATGCTTGAATGTAGCTATTGCAAGTCAACCATGCTGCATTCAACCCTATGTGGTTAATACACTCCTGAATGGCAGGCATGATGCACCAATGCAGGCCTGGTGAGTTACATCTCGGGCTGCATTCAAGTATCATGTTGACATCTTTAAGCGAGATGCTATCCTTAAATCGTTAAGGTTGTTGCTATTCCTTATGTGGCTCTGACTGCTCCAGATGATGTATTCCCTGACCTTGGTCTGCATGTTGGTTTATGTCTGTACCAGCCTTAGCTCTGTCAATACTGCATTAGGTAGGTTTAGTGCATACTTTAGTCATCTTAGCTACTTTAAGGCATTGTCATAAACCAACCATATGCAATTCTTTTTGTATTTGGGGCCTGAATTGGAATATCAATTGTTTTGTGGGTATTCAATTTATCTGAGATGAATGGAATTTGATTGATCTAAACAGATCTTAGATAGGATGTAAACTTCATGTTAATTCATAGTTGATAATTTTATTCCAGACATGTGCCAGTCTAAGATAAATAGGCACAAGAACATGTGTTACTGGATGGAGAACACTGGTGCCTCTTTTAAGGCGGCCCAGCAGAGTTGTACTGCACATGGTGGTAACCTAGCAACCATTGATAATGCAGAAACTTCATGGTTTCTTAAGGATTTCTTTGATGAAAATGGGTTAGTTCTAGTGTGTATCGAAAAGCTGAGGATACAGTATCAGAACTTTTCTTAATAAAACTTTCATCATTACAATAATTTACTTACAATTAGACTACAGTTGCTTATTTTGATGAGCGATTTTACCCTGGAAAACATTGCGAGGGCTCCTGTGCAGTCTCAGATGGGGTTATGCTTAGAGCACTGCAGTTGAATTTAGAATTATAGCAAATAATTATATAATAATAAAGTAATTGTATTATAGTCAAATCTCAGGATTATCAAGGAAAGCCAATGTAATATAATACTTAATTATAAACATAATTATATATCATCATTCTTATAAGAAATTACACTAAGTGAATATCATAAAGATAAATACAGAAGATGTTATTTTATCCCAATAAAAACTAATTTGCTGAGATATCATACTGACATATAAAGACATTCGTTTCTTGTGAAACAATATAGTATCTACTACTAGCAGACTTTTTTCACAAACACAAACCCAAAATGATATTAAGTTGTGCTGTTCACCATAATTATGCTTTAACCTGACCAATTTCTATCCATTACTAAAGTGTCGCAGGTAAGGTGTTCTGGATTGGTTACGATGAGCGGGACCCCACATGGGAAGATGGCACTCTGTTCTCATGGAGTAACTATATAGCCGGTGAGCCGGATGGGCCTGCAGAGTACTGCACCATGTTGGGGGTTAAGTACAGCGTTACGCTGATGTACGGGTGGGTGGATGCACCATGCCCCTGGACCTTAAAGAGTGTGTGTCAGATCCAGGTACCACCAGGTTAGCAGCACTACACTAACTAAACAATTAAAGATGCATGTCGTTAAAAAATGACATTTGTCATCAGGAACATTTCAAACCCCCCTCTAAAATTAGGCAAACCCTTTATTGTCGAGTAATTGACACTACCTTGTATCCTTGTGACACTATCCTTACTTGTTACTAGGTCAATGATGCATACACACCCAACGCTCAGTCTCATGACTTTGCAACAATTGGATGGTCTTTGACCGGGTGACTTCTTTAACCGTGTGACGTCTTTGACTGGGTGACTTCTTTCACCTGGAAGCATTATTATAGCATGAATTCCGCCTATATAGTAAGAAATGGGTGGAAAAAGTCAATATTATAACACTTTGTAAAAGGAAATTTATATTTATATGTAGGCCCTATTACGTGCATTACAGCATCATGTTATATTATTTCCTCTGCCCAGTCAAATATGTCACATTCTATATATCATGGATTTGAAGAGCTGCACTGTCCAAATATTATGCAATAATCATCAGCATAAACTATTTCCAACAGTAGACGTATGAAAAAAAAGAAGAAGAAATTGCCTTTTCTAGCCTCCCGGTCAAACATGTCACCCGGTCAAAGACGTCACCCGGTCAAAGACGTCACCCAGTCAAAGACGTCACCCAGTCAAAGACGATCCAATTGTTACAAAGTCGTGAGACTGAGCCATAAAATCATGTATTCTCCACTTTCAGCGAGTCAGTATGAGTTTGTAGGCATTGAGAAGGGCAGCACTGTGACTATTGGTGAGCGTGTGGTGGTGGTACAGACTGACTCTGCCATCTCATGTGGAGTGGAGTGTGCGGGGGACGTGTACTGCTCCAGGTTCAGGTACATCCAGGCAGACACATCCTGTACCATGTACAACTATGGAAGCCTCACCAAGACTGTGGACACCCAGGGGGAGTGGTTCCACTACTGAAGAGTCAACTTGTTGCAGGATTCAGTTTCAGCCCAACTGTCTCCTCCCAACATCATCCTTATTTATAACTGTCCATCCACCCTTTTGATCAGGTACAGAAAAAATGGAACAAACTAGAATTGACAACCTAAAAGGGTTTGGTAAAATGTGCTTGTAATTAGAGGACACATATGTTAAGAGGCATGATGATAAAAGAAAGATCCCATATCAAACATGTTTTATGCCAATAAAACTTCAACAAAAAAATAGACTACCTCAGTAGTATGGTCTTGAAGTATTTAAGGCCAATGAAGATTTAAATCAAAATTGATAAAATACCTTTACGTGTCAGACAGGAGATATTGTGCCTTTCTTGTAAATTACTCTCAGTTTCTATGATGATAGATTAGAGATAACTGCTGTTTGAATTGTTAAGTTGTAACCTAGAATTGTTCTTGAGTCCTACAGTTTTACCAGTCTTGGATTGAAATGATGTGAAGTTACCTCCTACAGTGTTACTATAGTGAGACTTTATGTAAATTAAACTTAAACCTACACATTGTTAGAAGTGATATAGTATGTAACCAGCTGTAACCCTAGAGTATTCTATGTGGATATATGTCAGAGTGTGGATTTATTTAGAGTTAGACATCGATGTATGTGATACAGGAGATTTTGTGCTTTTATTACAATTTACTGCCGGTTAAGACAATGACGATCACAAATAAGTGAAACAGTAGTTAACTTAAACTTAGAAATGCTCTCAAAGTTGTACAGTGTTATCAATGATATGTAATATGACACTACCTTTGACCATCACAGTGGTATGAGTGTTATTACTAGAGTTACAATACATGTGAATTTACCTTAAATACCTACAGTGTTAGTACAGATCTATTTCACAGCATTTTAACTGTAACCACAGAGTGTTATATTGTATGTGGATGTAGGACATAGCGTGGGTTAACTTATATATAGACATCAAAAGAAATGGCACTATAACTGCAAATATTAACAGTGTATGCGTTACCAATCAAAGTAAACTTTAATTTGCTAAATGTGCCAACAGTTTACCAAAAGGATACTTTATGGACAGGTGTATGGAAAATATTAACATATGTGTTGATTTGACATGTGTTGAGAAAATAAAGTTCATTGAGTGTATTTAAAGGAGGTGTACTCATTGTCTATTTGTTACTAAAACTACCAATAATACTCATAAGGCGTTGTCTTTAAAAAAGCTGGCGTAATGGAATTTGGTTATATAATCATGTCACCTTGACGATACAAATTCCCCGCAATGTCAAGTTGAAGATGATATTAAAAGCAGGGTGCATCAGAAGGCAAGAAGGCAGGGAGGAGGGAAGGAGGGAAGTAGGAAAGGCGGAAGTCACGAAGGCAGGAAGGCAGGGAGGCAGTGAAGCAGTGAGGCAGGGAGGCAGTGAGGCAGGGAGGCAGGAAGGCAGGAAGGCAGGGAGGCAGGGAAGTAGTGAGGCAGGGAGGCAGGGGGGCAGGGAGGCAGGGATGCAGGGAGGCAGGGAGGCAGGGAGGCAGGGAGGCAGGGAGGCAGGGAGGCAGGGAGGCAGGGAGGTAGGGAGGCAGGGAGGCAGGGAGGCAGGGGGGCAGGGAGGCAGGGAGGCAGTGAGGCAGGGAGGCAGGGAGGCAGGGAGGCAGGGGGGCAGGGGAGTGAGGAGGCAGGGGGGCAGGGGGCAGGGAGGCAGGGAAGCAAGGAGGCAGGGAAGCAGGGAGGCAGAGAGGCAGGGAGGCAGGGAATACCCCCCTCTTTACAGGCAAAAAACACAGCTTTAATCATCTATAACTTTATGAATTTTCATCTGAGCATCACGTATTATACCTTATAATGACCATATATCATGCCCCTCTCAAATTCCTTGGATTAAAATGACGGTTTCTAGGGATGGAATGTGAATGCAACAAAAACATTCCTTTTTAGGTTCTTTTTCTTTAGACAGCCGAATGGGATGGAATTTTATCATTATTAACAGTTTTGATTGATGGAATGTAATCTTGACATGATTTTATACGGAGTGTCTCATTTTATGGATATTGCTATTATTAAGGTCTACAGAGTCATTCAAAGTAGGAAAATTGGGAAAAAAATGTGATTTCCCAATTTTCGTACTTTGAACAGCTGTGTAGACCATAATAATTGGAATATCCATAAAATTAGACTAGAACATGTGTTTTTTGCCTGTTAAGAGGAGGGTATTCCCTATCCTTAAGCCAACAAGCATTATCATTGTGCCTAAAATGTGAAACACTCAGAAAGGAAGGCAGCACCTGCAAGCCTTGAGATAATCAATTGGAATTGAAATCAAATTTCGCCCAGCCTCAAGTTTCCGTAGGATTTTACGGGTATGTGAAACAATTTGCCTAGGTTTTTTTTACTCCCATGCCCCCACTTCACTTGGAAGTCAAGAAGACGCATATAACTTTTTGAAGGCTGGCCTTGTCAACCTGATACTATTGCCAAACTCCTGTTTCCAATTTGGGCCTGAAGCCATATCATCTGGTTTGCTGGGGCTGCGATGTCTCAACTCCTATCCCCATACAATGACATCTATGTCCCATCTAATCAGGAGAGGAAAATGGAGAAGTGGTATTGAGACATATGGCTGCCATTACAAAGTCCAAGGTTTCTCATAAATCTCCCATTCCTTAACTCATTAAGCACTAGCATTGTATCCGGCAACCCAACAACACAGATGATATGATGTTACATTGCCAAATAGATCCTCCCCGGGTCTGCATAACTCTGCAACACATGATCCTGAAAAAGATATTTCCAGCCCCCTTTCTATCTCTATGCCACAATCACCTGACAATACATTGTGGGGTATCCAGTGTGTGGCACCACACAGCACTGTCAGCCACCTTCCCTGTGTGTCCTCATGTAATGTAATTATAGTTATTACATTGTCATTATGTGTCAGTACTAATCAGCATTCTGCTGTCACCATGCAGGGTGGCATAGGACCACAGTGTTGTATCAAATTATTTGTGGAGCTCCATTACTTCATGCATGTTTGTAACACAATACCTAATACAACACTCATCTCCTAGTAAACCTGCAAGCAAGGGTTGATGTCTTTAACAGTTCTTGTCTAGTGAATTCCTGGTCCTATAGAACCTAGTACAGGTTTCAAACAGGATTACCGTTCTGTACTGACATCACCGAAACCCCACTTTGAGAGCTGAATATTGCTTCAATGTAACATGCTCCCAGGGGTTTGGTATCTCATGAATGTCACACCATGTCAGGCTATACCCAACCTGACCAAATCCTTCCCCCCTCCCTGTGTGATACATCATGTCCTCTGCTGCCATTGGCTCAGCCCACCAGGTCTCAAATCTCACCCCACCACATGCCTGAAGGGATATACGCAGTGAGAAAGTGCACAGCAGCGGGTAGTAATCTGCCGGGACTTGTTGCTGTCTCGCCACTGGTTTGTAATTGGTATCCCTACGCCATGACAAATGACAGATTTCCCCTTGCTTGGTGTGAAATGGCTAGATATGTCTGCTACTCAGCTACTACTGAATATAGTGTGTGCCTAGGTATTTGGCAGGAATGCACTGGGTGCCAGCTCTGACCGGGTGCCAGCTCTGACCGGGTGCCAGCTCTGACCGGCCTGATTAAAAACAGGTTATTTAGGGCAGATGATGATAAAATGGACAACTAATGACTAGTTTAGAGAGTTATAACATCCATTAACCTTTTCAGCCAAATTCTATCTCCATCTGCCCTAAATAACCCGATTTTATTCAGGCCAGTCAGAGCTGGCACCCGGTCAGAGCTGGCACCCGGTCAGAGACAAAAAACATTGGCCCAAGGTCGTGAGACACAGCCTTTGATGTAAACCCCCCCCCCCCATTTTTTGACCACGCCCTTAGTTTATCAGTAAAGGAGGTGTGCCTTCATTTTTCTGCGCATCCCTTCAAGTGTGCATTGATGAAAGTAATGATATGGCCGGGAAACGCCAGATTCATGACCTGGAGTACAGCATTACAATCAATAATACTACAAGCCTGTTCTGACAATGGCCACCACTCACCCTGCTTCCTGTCAGAGGTGGCGCCCCATGTAATCACTGCCTTGGTGTAAACAGTGAGGGTGGGAGGTACTTGGGTGGTAGCCTGGCCAGCCCTTCACAACTCAATAAGGACTCAGAGGGAACGGACAGTTCTATAATAGTGAGAGTCGGAAGCACCGGGCATCCATGAGCAGCACATGCTTGTATGGTAACTAGCCTTCTGAGAGGACAGGAGACCTGCGGCAGCATGGCAATGTCTGAAAAGCACTAAACTAAAGTTGTACACTCGGAAGAAATCACTCTTGTATAACTGTAGCATAGCAAGACCTCATTCATGCTACAGTGAAATAAAATAATGTCAAACTCAAACTCAAGCAATAAATGTAGGCAAGCAGCTACCGGACATACTTTGTAATAGCTTGTTAACCAAAATGTTTGAGCAACTCTTTTCCATTGCTGATTTGTTGAATAATAATCAAAAAGGCAAGCATTAATATAGATCCCCGAGAGCCACAAGGTGTCACAAGTTGAATGTCAACTATTTTTGCATTTGAAAATGGCTGTGGTGCCTGTTACTCCCTGCATCATTCAGTGGTGTCACCTGGTGGATGAAGTACTCAACTTCGGTACACCCTGACAGTAGGTGGCAGTAGATTGCAGCTGGGAGTCAGGGGTTAAATACCCATGTCAGGGGCCAAATAGCTTCATTTGGTGCTACTTAATTACTTGTGTAAGTAGTGTAGGGACCTATCACTGTCAGGCAGTACGGCTATGGAGTATGGCGGACAATAACTCTACATGTCTTGCTGCCCACAAAACATAGAAGTATGAAGTTACACGGATATTGTGACCTCAGTGTAAATGTAGCAAACTGGTGGTCAAGTTGAAAGTCAAGTGTAAATTGGTGTTATTCCAATTCCTGGGACATTAAGGCAGGAAGGAACATTTTTCTTGGGCCTTAATTAATCCCAGGAAGGTTACCAATAAGTAATAAATAGACATTAGGTGAATTTGCTTTTCCTACAAATCACTGCTTTTTTAGTGCACATATCCTACTAGGTGAAATGAGAATGTGTTGATAAATACTATTTCTCAAAATGAGTAAGATTGGCCAGCATCTTGCCAGCCTACATGTGCACGTTATGACCAGAGAAGGCCGTCCTAGTTTGTCCCCTTACACCTACACCCCACATTGATTTATTGACGTCCTGGCTGAGTTCTTGTTCTCACAGTGACACATGAGACCTGACATGGCTGCCACTGAATGTGCAATAAAGCTAGGGAGGGACAGGGCAAGCAGGAAGAGGAGTGGAGAGGTAGGGGGAGTGCAGTCTCGGACCCCGACTGTATGTATACTAACCAAAAACATAACGCAGTGGGCATAACTATTAGCAGATTCCACAAGTGGCATATGGCAGATTCCACGCATGCCCTTTATAAGGGCATGCGTGGAATCTGCCGTATGCCACGCGTGGAATCTGCACATAGTTATGCCAACAAGTTA
This sequence comes from Harmothoe impar, assembly GCA_947462335.1. Classification (NCBI taxonomy): domain Eukaryota; kingdom Metazoa; phylum Annelida; class Polychaeta; order Phyllodocida; family Polynoidae; genus Harmothoe; species Harmothoe impar. Next base: position 43,567 of record CANHQG010000201.1, read on the forward strand.
TGTTTTTGATTTATTATACCCCCCCCCCATTAAAATGCTGCAATTTCCACAAAATTTAAGACTTGTGACCGCACTTTGTGAAACCCTGTTTATAATAGGCATAGGCCTAGGTACCTAGTTGGACCACAGATAAAAGACTCACTCTCTTTTCTGTGGTTGGACTTACCCAACCAATGATCGCAAAGATCTGACAGGTGCTTTCTACCACAGTAGAGTCTCATATCTGTGACTATAGGTACCGTATATATGAAACAGGTCAGCTTATGTGAGGGTGTAGTGGGGGGGTTCACTTTCCACTGTTGATATGTCTAATCTACCTCGATGAAAGCAAATAAAGCCATATAAAACTCATCTTTATCTAGGCCTGGGAAGATCAACATTCAACATGTGGCTTAATGACAATGATATGCGACATGAGGCTTGAAAAGTTAGTGACATGGGACATGAGAGTTATCAACCCTTTGTGGGCGAGCATCAACTAGCCTATAGTTGATGCGAGCATTGACTACAGGGCCTAGTTGATGCCATGGCCAACATTGTGTAGGCCTATATGTTTTTGATTTATTATACCCCCGCCCTCTTAAAATATTGCAATTTTCATTAAATCAGCACCACCCCTAAAATCATATTTCTTATTGAGAGTCTAAAGTGAACTTTGTGACGAGATATTGAGCCACCCTATATAAAAGGGCCAAATAGGTAACAAAAAGGGTTTGTTTTCAGTAGGCCTAACTCGACCGGATCTAGCAAAACAGTGTCGGGTCCCCCTCTTATACATTTTCATTCTTTTTTTGCCACTTTCGTTTTTTTACGGTTTGTAAATCGGACAATTATCAAGGATTTTAGAGCAAAAACACTAAATCCAGGCTTAACAATGCCTGTGCTTGAGGGTAAGGCACCGGATTACACGCCTAGGGTGCCGGATTACACGCCCAGGGCGCCGGATTACACGCCTAGGGCGCCGGATTACACGCCTAGGGCGCCGGATTACACGCCTAGGGCGCCGGATTACACGCCTAGGCCCTACCGTTGCATACAGGGCCCGTATGCCCACTGAGTGTGCATACAGACTCCCTATATCTATAACACTGATAGACCGTATGGGGGGTATAATAAAGTCTGGGAGAGTCCTTATGTACTGACTGGTACTGGATATCAGCAATCTGGACATCATGGGTTCGAGTCCCACCTTGGCACAATTGGTAGGACTTTTGATATCTATATAATGCACCTCTATTACACTATTGTCCCTATCCAAATATGTAATATGTAACATTACTATGCCAGTATAGGAGTATTTATGCTTCAAATAGGCCAGATAAAGAATGTAAAAAAACGAACCTATGTTTTGCCAAAGGTGGGATTCGAACCCATGAGGCCAGACACAACATATCTATGTCATTCATGGTCATGTGACCATGGCTAACCAATCAGTGGTTGAGCTATCTCATTAAGAAATGATCAAGGATCCTGGATCATTTTCTAAGTAGGTCACAGTTATTAGATACAAAATTGTCCAGGCCCATTACAGCCTGACGGCTGTAATGGGCCTGGAGGGCTCGAGGCTGGGGGGAGTGATGCTATTTAGAACTGAATATACCAAAAAGCAGAGAGGGTTATAGAGAGCAAGAGAGAGACAGAGGCAGCGAGAGATGATGAGAAACATCCACATCACAGCTCTATTGTCTCTGTGGCAAAATTCCTGCTATCTGATATATGTAAATCTGATACAAGAATAGTACTGTAACTCCTTGACTGTGCGCTATATTGGTGACAGTAGAATTGATGAGACCTCCAGCACTGCACCAAAGACATCCCTAGGATATAGTGCAGCAACACCTTTAGTTCCCTACGACAACTACATATAGTCCCTTCATACACACTGTGCCCATTGAGTTACTTTATATAGCCTTTTCACACAAATAGCTGCAGGCTCTGCATTAACTCAGCATCCATACAGGATGTATCCCTCCACTGGGCACCAGGTTCAAGAGGCCGTCAGATCTCAGCCTGATTGTGTGCCACAATGCTACATACAGGCATGATAAGGATGTAAATAATGAGAAACTGGGCTGGGGGCTGACTTTGATGTTCCCAGGATTTATCACAAAATGACATCACAGGTCAGTGAACACAGACTGCTGCTGGCCATATATAGACAGGCTGGGGATGTGGAAGAGGGGTCAGCATGAGTGGAGGCAAATTAGGAGAATCAAAGCATAGAAGCAACGATAAAAAATGGAAGGCAGGTGGGGGGCTGATGATAAACACTCCTGAATAGAAATGAAATCACCGCTTCCAGATAAAGATGGTTTTACATAACAGAACCCACACATCAGTGGGCAACGTAATTATTGATGGGGCAGCAGGGTTATCAATGTTTGATCAGGTTTCCTTTGTGCAAATGTTTTGATTACAATATTTGACTTTCCTGTTTTGTTTTGGAATTCATGCAGGGTAAGTTGATACTGACTTAATTTGGAGTTATTTATCACATTTAATTAAGCTGGTTTGAAATTCTAGTAGATGATCCATCTAATCTGCTGGCATGAATCTACTGATCTGACCGCTAAGTGCCATAAGATTAAAGATAATAGATTGGACATACAGGCATTAGGGCTGAGGTCATGAAATTCCACCAGGCATTTTTTCCCCTTTCCCCAAGCTGTAAAATTTTTTGAACAAATGTATTTCTAAATTGTATGCATGTCATGGGTTCTACATACTGATAGTATATGTTTTATATTACATACGGTGGACACTGGTCCTCAAGCATGTAAGTCAATGGCAAAATGACAATATTGCAAGCGGCAAAGTAGTGATAGGCTCGTCAGTAAACTGTTGTATGAGCCATACCACATAGAAAATTCATAGAGAATAGTAGTTTTACTGCCATAACAATTAGTTCTAGTATCATGACACGCATAGTTCATGTCAGCTTACATAGTTGATTGGCTTAGATGTGACTTTTTCCCCTTCAAAGCTGAAAACTTACAAAGATGAATCATAAATATTTCATGGTCAAACCTGTGGTTTAGAGATCATCTCAATGGGCTTTACAAAGTTTCTAACACAAATGATATTATGGCTATGCCTCCTCAATATTGGTGCAAATATATAAACCTACATGTATATTGCTTGTTTGTACCATATGCATTAATGATGCTTCACAACTGATTCGATGAAGGCACCATTCTGTCCTTAAAGGGTTAACCACATGTCTTCCCAGAGAGGTTCTTAACCACAGAGCTGCAGTACAGCCTGCAATCCCCAATGTTCCTCTTGGCCAAACTCGGTCCAGGCAAAGCTATTACTGATCGATCCCCAGGGGCCCAGACATGATCACTCGCATACCACCCTCAAACAGCCAACTTCTAACCCACAACCTTTGTCTAAACTGTGGCCCTGACCCACATTGCCACAAGACCCTGGTTGTACACTACTCACCAAGGCTAACAGGATTACTAACAGGGAGTACCTTTAATAATTTGGTCACTAAAGATAAATAATGGATGTGGCGATGAAAAGGAAATTCAGAATAAATTATATTTATAGAAAAAATCTAGTGATGAATGGAAGCTATTTGAAACTTAGTAAATGTGATTGTAATGTTGTTAATAAAACTAACTTGGTTTCAACATTTCCCAAACTGCCCCATCTCTGTCCATTATATTTTGTGTCTATGCTAGTGTTATTTGTATCAAATTTTAAGATGTGTATCAACACTACCTTGGGCACCATTCATTGACCACCAAAATATAAGTAGCAGTGTGAACTTATGAGGGTGTGAAAATGGTGATGATGTCAGACCCCCAGTAACAACCTCAGCCATTACAATGTGGGCAGGGGCGGAGGTCGGCCGGAAAAGCGTTGAATTATCTGGATGTAAGCGGATCAATGCAAGGCAGGGCAGCAAGGTGCCAGATCCGTGTTTTGCAGGCCACTGCCCTCCTTAGTACTCACGTGACCTCACACAGTCCAACACGGGTTTGCTCTCCATAGTATCCACCAGAGGTCTAGGGTGAGGGACATCATAGTAGTACGGTGAGGGAGTTTTTGGTCAATGTCTGGTAGTGCTGGGTACAGTGGCCCGACAGGACCACAAAATGATTTCGGAAAAAAAAGTGATTTCAAAAGGAATTTTCTTTTGGAAATGTGAAAAAAAAAATTGTGAAAAAAAAATTGTTTGAAAAAAAATAATTTTGAAAAAAACAAAACTGTTTGAAAATAAAATTGAAAATGGATGCTGTCAACTGTCAACTCTGTAAATTGACAGCTGACCGCACTGAATGAGTTGACACTTGACAGCATTCATTTGGAATCTCATTTTTCATCTGGGTGTTGAGAAAAAATTGAAAATGGGTGCTGTCAACTGTCAATTTACAGAGTTGACAGTTGACAGCATCCATTTCCAATTTCCTTTTCAAAATTATATTTTTTCAAACAAAATTTTACAATTTTTCAAAATAAATAGCTTTCAAACAATTTCTTTTTTTTTTTCATTTCTCAAGAAAAAAGGAATTCCAAAAAAAATGCTGGGTAGCTGGGTATGAAGGGGCTGAGTAGGGTAGGGGGCTACAGAAGCGGGATAAGGGGAGCACCTAGAGTAGAGGTGAGGACTTTGTAAAAAGGCTGTTGAAAAAGGATTTTCACAAGGCAGCAGATAGAGGTAATGGGTAGTTGAAGGGAGATGGGCATTTTGTGAGGAGAGGCAGATGGGAAGAGTGCATAAAAGCAAAATAATAGATTGGATGACTGGATAGGACATGTGACATCGGGCCTGATTTGTTGTTATTGAGCTAGCTGAATTTTGGTGGAGAATGTGGGCAATGGCAGAGGCTGACCCTTTAGTCTGCACCGCTGTGGAAGCATTGACTAACGATGGAAAGTGGTAGGACATGAAGCACAGGGTCCAAGGAGGCTGCCAAACACAAGACACTTGGCCAACTAATGGGCTAGATATTGGTAAGGCTTGGACTGAGAGTAGTATTGGACAGATGGCTCACCAATAAGGAAAAATGAGAGATAGTACAGGGGAAGGAGTTTTTCCAGTTAGGGAATAGCCATGAAAGGATGAGCGGAAATGGAGGGAGGGAGAGAGAGGCAAAGCTTTTAAAAGAGTGTTGAACCAACCAAAACCCACTGAAAAACCTACAATTCATGTCTGTGCAGTTTCTCAAATATGTGCAGATATCCACACTAACCACAAGAGTTAATCTAATCAACCAGAACCACAAGATAATGAGTGCCTTATCTGATTCCCTGCTGTTTGTTATCCTCAAATCTGACAGTGCCATCCTTGGATTACAGATTACCAAAACATGCCTTCACATCAACTTCAAGATCCTCAGAATTTAACCAAAAACCATGCAGCATTGTGTACTGGGCTTTGTTTGAAGAAGAGTTTGAAACCGGCTCTGCATTATTGAATCAAGCCAACCCTTTTGCAGTCTATCAACCGATGGAATAGGCATGATGCATGAATACAAAAGTTATTTACCATTGCTCTATTTATTCAGAATGCTCACAGAGGGCCAGAGGTCATTGTGTTAAAGGGAGTTGTCTAATACAAAGACAATTAGTAGGCTAGTCAATAGTAATAACTGAGAGAAGACTGTTCGTATTTATAATTGGCTGGAATGTGATTATGTTATTTTTCACAAGCAGCAGGTTATGGGAAAGCGCTTAAGCAGCACCATCTTGGGCGAGGAGATATGACTGAATGGATGCTGGAATTTACCCTGAAATGGCCCTTGTAAACACCACATGCTACACACCAGCAGCTGAGCATGGAACATGAATGACAAGCTGCTGGACTAAGATTCTTAGACTCATTAACTGTAGCTTGTTTCTGTCGTCTCCAGGATGATGTTGGCTTGAGGTCTGAAGGTCTCAATCATCCCTGCCACAGCAATATGCTGAACCAGATTCTTTACTTGGCAGCTTACAGTGTGAGAGCTCGGTCAACTCACCCATACTACAGTATTCTAAAAGAACTCCTGGACTGTCTGGCAGTTGAGGATGTTAGAAGTTTGTGATACGATTACCACATCCTAATTCCACAGTTGCCAAGGTATTTTTAAAAGCCAGCTTCATTACGGTGAAACCTTACTGTGGCTTACTGACTTCACCCTCGTCTAATGAGATTCCTAATTATTCACAATTATTTTTGGTGTGCCACTTTAATAAGAGATTAGATGAGAGCAATATACATAATCCCTAATCAACAGGACTGTGTTTTCTAAGTAACTAAACTAAATTAGCTTTAAATGTAAAGGTTGATGATCTCATTTATGAATAGTATATGAATTCATTTGAGGCAAACATTGATTGATTAACACATTTACCTGTTTGGAATTATTCAGATTTGTTTTCATATCTGAGTGAAAACAGTAAGTGTAAAAGTTGATCATTGATTTCAAATCAGTGCTTCAAAGTTACATTATGTTCCATCAAGATTATTTCAATTGGAATATGGAGACAAGTGTAGATTACATATTTATAAATAGGATTGACATAGTGGATTGTGCCTATGTAATTTGCAATCAGTTAACTCATTAGAAGTAGAGCTACCTTTAAATTAGAATCTCCTTTTTCACATTTTATAATGTTTTGTATACATTAGTATACATGTCATAACTTTATTTGTTGTACCAATGCGGTGCCAGCAAATGACTTTCCAGTGCTTCATCTGTGCATCATGCCAATATTTGGGAGTGTATTCATTTGGTAGGGGAAGGATGATGCATAGACACAGGACTGTTGAGTCATTCAACAGGGCTACAATTGTGCTTCATAATGAAGAAAAAAGTGCACAGAACAAATACTTGTGCGACACTTTATTAACCACAGAGTATGACATCATGTCACATGGGAACTAGCTATGCCTGAGGCTTCATATTTCATGTTGTTCTGCCTCCTTCCATCCCATGTTGAGACAGACCAGGTGGGCGGTATTTACGAGGATGATGTTAACATTAGCTGCAACTTGATTCTATCACACACCACCAGGGGTCACCAGCCTATGGGGATGTCACATGAATCCATGGAAGTGACATGACAATGACAATATATTGCTAACTCATGATTCATCACCTGCAGGCAGCCATTTTGTCCTCTGAAAAACGTTGTTAGTTCCGACAGGTCTCCAAAACACACATGGCTGATGTCCTTTTCGGCAAGTGGCAATAAAGAATCTTGAATCATTGTGGTTCCCTATTCTACCAGTGGTACTGATACCATGGTAGTGTAGTCACCAAATGTACTACTGTATGCCCATGATTTATGGCAGTTATAAAACTGGAGACAGCAACCAGGTCCAGTCTGAGGCTGGTACAGAAATAGGGAAGGTCTCATAGCTGGCGTTTCAGAAGTCCCATTAAGATACTAACATTATGCATATTGCCTTGTATGTATGTTGCTAATGTAAGGCTTTTACACACAAGATCCTGTGCAGAGTTTTTTGAAAAAATAGATAACATCTAACCTTAAAAAGAAGACAAATGTTTGGGTCTCACTTTTGAGATCTAATAAGGTGTCATATAGTCAACTCCATATTCCCTATAATACCATAATTGTGTGCAGATATGTGTCTAAACTACTACACCATCAAGTAACAACAAAATAGACACCGGAATGGACATTCCCACTATTATAGTAAATGTTTATTATGAGGTTATCCTAATATGACTGCTTTGAAGAGTGAATCCTTGACCAAACTTGAGCTTTTCCAACACAGCTTTGGCCTCTTTCTGTGCAGTAAGGGATCTCTCTTTCGGGTTCATCTCAGTGCTGTCTAGCATGTCCTCAAAGTCTTTAACATAATGTTCCAACGGGCTACAAATGATGTACTCCAGATCATCGTCCGTATATGTCGTCTCCTCGCACCATATTGTGTCTTCTCCTGTTTCGAATTCCGTCATTTTCTGAACAATCTCCTCGTGAGTGCCTTGCATATATCAAAGCTCCTTCAAAGACCTGATAACTTCTATGGCGAAGACTGAACAAATACCTGAAGGAATTTCACCACAGTCAGGCCAAGTATACGGCTCCTTGGTGACATCCTTCCAATGTTTCTTTACCTCACATGCATCATAGGGCACTGTTTCTCTTCCTGCTTCAAGTGGAAGTTGCTTTTTCTTTCTTGGACTCATTTGGAGAGAGTTTCGATGCTCTGTAGCGTCAACACTTCGATAAGAAAAGTAGCTGAAAATAGCAGAACTAACCATCATAACATTCTGAGCAAGCGTAGAGTGGACGATGCTACGATGATGAAGGGCGGGTCGAGAAAGTGTGATGGGTGAGAGCGTCGTTTCACTCCTTATGTACCCTGTCCTAGATAATCCTCTTAAACGGCTGAAAAGACTCTCTCAGTACAGAGTCTCTACTCAATTAAGAGATCTGTTAAGTAAGTTTTCACATGCTACCTGACTACTGCAGGTGGGTTTAGACTTAAGCAGCTTAGTGCACACACGTGTCTGTTAGAAAGCTACCTGCACACCTGCCTTCCTTTTTCACTAGTATTTACCCCCTGCCGACTTATAAGGCGCCTATACACGTGTCAGCCTCCTTATATACGCCTTCTTGCTTCTAGAGCTAAGCTACTTACCGTCGTTTTCAGCTGCCGCAGGCTGACTGGCAGCTATTTAAAAGAGAATACCCGTTACCTGTATAACGGATCAGGGGGTTATGAGATTAGAGTGTGTATACAAAAAAAGCTACAGGGGTCGTGAAGCAAGCGAGAGTGTGTCTGTCTGTGAGGTAGAGACGAGTACATGTGGTAAGCGACTTAAGTGTAAAACAAAAGCACCTCCTCTTGCCGTGGTGAGTGGAGCGGACGGCAGCTGGCTAGTTGAATAAGCGTCAGCTTAGAAGATAATCCGTCCACGGGCTGGCGCGTCACACCTGTCGTTAATCACCTCCTGTAGTCTTTGTATACACAGTTGACCTGGCTTTATCTCTTCACCAACTATAATCACATATACATGTAGCGCACGTTACACTTGTTATCCCTCTTTTCATGCTGATGGATGAGGGGTGGAAGGGTCCAGGTGAAAAGCAATTTGATTCCTCTCTGGAAGAGGGTGGGGCTCTAGGTGAAAACAAGCTTAGAACATCCGGATTAGCCGCTCTCTCAGCTATATAAAGAGCCTCAATTTTTCTTGGAACAGTACTTCACCTCTGCCCACTTCGTCTTGTTGTACACTATCAGTCACGAGGCAGACGCTCGAAGTAGCAGATCTTTGCAGTATGGTTTATACAGGGGTTACCTGCTAATAGGAGTTTGTCTAAAAAAAAATGGGTGAGTAGATCGCTTTTTTCTAAAAAAACACTTAGAACACGGGTATGAATATGTAGCACTGTAAATAGTTAGTGTGAGTACACAGTAGAATCTACGGTACTATAGTCTTAACTGTCTAAAGACTGTGGAGCGCGTTAATGTGCGGTCTCCTTACTAATTTCACTTGACCAGGCTGGCAGGGTCAACTAGTCTAGGTAATTGCAACCACAAGGGTGGCTACTCAAGATCCAAGTAGACCTACTACTACGAGATTGTCTTTTGACCACTCTGCCGCCTGGTGATTACATGCTCTAGTCTAGCTCGCCATACCCTAGTATAGTTCTCCGCTCTTTTCGTCAGATGGCGCCACAATAGGATTTTTGTACATTTCTACGATACTCGCGAACATTTTAAATGCATAATGAACTATATAAGCAACAAAGCACACTTCTAATATATTGAATATAAAAAACCGCGCTCATCATCCCTCTAATCGCATTTTCCAGCCGCCGGCCAGCTGACTGCTGACGACAGGTGAGGGTGATTTTTTTTCTTTAGATTTAAGCCGCTTACCACACGCGCGCCCTCTAGTCACAGACAGAGTGACAGAAAGGGAGGGGGTCGCTTTGTTCACGCTACCTGTAGTTGTTTTTCTATACACACTCTAAGCCCATGACCTGCTAATCCTTTATACAGGTAACACGTGTTCAACTAATTACACTATTGTATGACAGTCGGTACACGGATTAATTTTAAACCACCCTCCCATCTGGATCCATGTCTGGTGGGTGGAAGGATCCAGCTGAAAAGCGTGATTAGGGCTTTTGTTTCTCTTATGATAGCAGCAGGTCAGCATGCGACAGCTGAAAATGTCAGACTAAGTCGAATTGTTTGTTTACAAACAGTCACGTGTCACGTGGTGTTGTTTACAAACAAGAGAGCCACATGGTGTTGTTTACAAACAAACCCTAAGTAGGTCACGTTACCCTAGTTACCAGAATGCCGGCTTCTGATTGGCTGAGCCTAAGTAGGTCACGTGACGTAAGTAGGTCACGTTACCATGGTTACCAGAATGCCGGCCTCTGATTGGCTGAGAGCTTCTAAGTAGGTCAGTAGGTTACCCAGAATGCACCACTAATCCCCTAAGTAGGTCACTTCCGGTCACGTGACCAAATGGAGGCCTCTGATTGGCTGCAGGGTTACCCAGAATGCACCACTAATCCCCTAAGTAGGTCACTTCCGGTCACGTGACCAAATGGAGGCCTCTGATTGGCTGCAGGTCGATTGAGTAATAAACAGTACTTAACTATAGTCCCGTTCCGATACATACTATACTACTCATATTGATAAAGGAATATAAGAAAAGTTATGATTTGTGAACGTAATATGAGCCAAACTGAAACAGGAGAAAAAAAATAGTATACATTATCATACCCCACATGTGGAACAGTATTGATATCTTGCTTCTTTTTTTAAAAATTATTTCCACACCTGTGTCATACCTGCTTCCATACAACAGGTATAGACGGAATGCAGCCACCCGATGTGAAGGGTGGGGGCCGGCCTGAGAGGAAATGGTCTTGCTACGACCCAGACCAGCCGGAAAAGGAGGATTACGCCAACATCCGCATGCCCAGTGCCAGCATGGCGGCTGTAGCGGAAAGAGAGCTGCTGCTCAGCATAGATGGAGGTAAGCAGCGTCCATTTTGTTGCAAAAAAAAATTTACATAGGGACAGTAAAACATGTTGCAGAGATAAAGGTTTCTCCTAAAATATGTACTTTCTTTGGGATGTCCCATATATATGAAGTCGGTTAAGACCAGGGAGAAAAAATTAAAATTGATCTTTTTGTATAAGAAAAGACTCATCTTTCACGACTATCTCTCCAAGTCAGACAGTGTAATAATTAAATTAGTCAGGTCAGGAAAAAATCCACCGAGATAAAGGTTTCTCCTAAAATATGTACTTTCTTCGGGATGTCCCATATATATGAAGTAGGCCACATTTCCCACATTAGAACAGATGTGTGGGCAGTGTATACATTTCACATGTGTATGGTATACAGTGTTGTTTTTTTTGTTTTTTTTGTAGTACCGGTGACAGAGGAAAGGCCCGAGGACATGCGGGACTACAAGCTAGATGGCACTTACGTAGAAACGGAGGAGGGTGAGATAGTTCGGGAGGAAGAAGAGGAAGAAGAGGTGCAGGATGCACCACCCACTGACTCAGAGGAGGAGTCCAGCGCCCCGGTCCCTTTTGAAGGTTTTACTAGGGCTCAACTTCTGCGGCGTGTCTCCTCACAACATAAAAAACTGAAATCTGCTCGCAACGTGGTACATGCAGCACAACGCCCCACTACCGCTGCCGTATCTGCTGCCATGTTGGCGGTGGACAAGATAAAAGTACCCCACGCTCCACTCAAAAAGGTGTCATTGTTTTCAACTAAACATAAACCCCTTGTTCTACCCAGTACTCAGAGTTCATCCCACTCCAGCAAAAAACACAAGTTGTACAGCGAAGATGAGGTACAACAGTTGATACAAAAGAGTAAGAAAGCTGCTCCTGCCACCACTTCTCTGTACACAGAGGAAGAAGTACAGGATTTCCTGAAAGACAGCATAGAAGAAGGAACCCCTCCTCCCACCCCTGTACTCAAGACGGGCCGTACAATGTACTCAGCAGAGGAGGTAGAAGAACTACTCCTGCAAAAGAGAAGTCAGCCCAAAAAGGATTCCTCCCACATGCCGCCACCACGGCCAACCATGTACACAGAACAGGAGGTGCATGAATTCCTTAAGGATAACATACCGGAAGAGAAAAAACCTGAACCCTCATCTAATGAACCCCGTTCTAGCACTTATACGGAACAGGAGGTACAGGAATTACTGAAAAGCCAAAAAAAAGAACAAGATAAACCTCCCACCCCCGTAAAGAAACCAACAGTTAAAACTTACACAGAGGAGCAGGTACAGGAAATGCTCCTGCAGAAAAGAACTGAAGTAAAAGAAGCTGCGACCCGTATTCAGCCACCCGGACCGACAAGGTATACTGAGCAGCAGGTGGAGGAAATGCTGAAGGAAAGCAAAGCAGAACAAAGTAAAGCTCACACCCCTGTCAAGAAAATACCAGACAAAACAGAGGAAGAGGAGGATACTCACATATTTACCACTAGCACACCCACCAAAATATCACCTATACGGGAATGCTCCCCCCTTCCTAACCCCTCCCCCCCCCCGTGAGAAGACAGAAATTACACATTCCCCTGCTTTCACCACCGGATGAGGACATTTTCCAATCCCCTGTTTTCAAGAAAAGAAGAACGGAACCTGTGACTTGTCTGCCTTCGATAACCTGACAGCCAAAATAACAGACTTTGCTAACCACATGGTGAGTACAATACAGGAAAACATGCATGTGATGGCAAACTCCACCAAAAAGGCACTGGATAAACAGGCTGAAGTGGAAATGGCGATAGCTTCTGCCACAAAAAGAATGGGAGACCGCTATCAATCCTATGAACTGAAACTCGAACAATGTGTTAAAAATTGCACAGAAAAACATGAGGAATCTATGTCTGGGATCGCATTGGTGGATGAAAAAGTTGTAGACCACATCCTGAAAAAGAACTTGGCTGTAATGAATAATATGGACTCGTTCAGTAACATGCTGACCACCAACACGCGATCAGTAGCAGAAGTCCAGACTACATTGTCTACAGGGATAGTCCAAGTTGCCGAGAATTTGACGGGCATGACTAAGTTAGTTAGCGTTTTAGGACGTAATCATCAAAAACTGCAAGCAGTGATGCAGAAAGCAGACAGCGTCATATCCACATTGGTCCAAAACATGGAGACGTTGTCTTTGTCTCAACAACGTATAATCGAGCGGAACATAATTCCCCTTCTGGCCTCCAACCCAGGTAACTCTATTTTTATATCTCTGAATAACATACAGGATATGAATTGTGTTCAGCTAATTTGTTCTTTAATATGGTAAAATAAAATCAATGTACAAGAAAATAAATTATGTGCATTATATTTTTCAAATCATATAAATAGCATGTAACAAATGTCCTGTCCCACCGCGCTTCCCCCACATTTTTTAAAACAGAAATATACTATTTGATTTGTGTGCTTGCAGGAGTTCAGAATGTCCCGGTGGCTGGTGCATCCGGAATGGCGCAGGATAAAGCTGAAATGGACAAAGCGGGGGAGCAGGAAGAAAAACCGGGGGAAGAGCAGAAGGAGTCGCAGCTGCCCGACGTAGAACAAGACGATGCTGTGTGCCGATTTACACACAACCGACTTGGACACCCCATGGCAATCACCTATGGTGAGGTACGTTGCACCCGTTGCGAAATAACGCAAAGCTGTCAGGAACTGAAATAAAGGTATAGGCCAATTAGGGTACAATAAAAATAAGGTAGGCAGGTAAAACAGTGTAGGTTGATCTATATGTATAGAAAAGAAGATGAACATGGTACTATATACAACTCTTTGTTCCTGTACTCAATATGATTCAGATATGGGAGGTGTGGGGTATAATAAACAGTATATACAGAATAGCAGTGGTAGCAGTGGTACAGGAGTACAACATGTATACATGTATACATGTTGTACTCCTGTATACCCTAAGGCTGTGTGGGACTGCATGTTTACCACGCAGAACCTTCTTTGAGCGGGTGGCGACGTAGCTCTTCACCAGAATCCTCAACATTATCAGTATATATATATACTATATGTGTGGGTTTTTCATACCAGCAAACCGCCTATTACTTTCAAGGCCTACATTCTGGGATAGATCAAAGCAAATTTACTCCTCCTAACCCCACCAATGGTGAGCCAATAAAGTGTTTGATCTGCCAAATGTTGTTTGTATGATCAACACTGACCACCCAACTGTAATTACAGGGCAGCCTGTAAATAGAAAACCAGCATTATTTACAATTGCATTTCAAATCAGAATTGGGATAAAATAAAATGAAATAAGAAAAAGTGTCAAAGTGTAACTAAAATATCTGAATAATTAAAAGAGCATTGTTGAATAGGGATTAAAAAGGCAGGATAGAAAATAAGATATATCGAAGATTCCCCCTAGAACACAAAGAGTTAACCTACTTGATGTCCTCCACCTCTAATGAAGCACCCCTTTACTGTAGCAGACAGTACCTTCACAGCCGTTATACTAATTTGTAGATTAGGCCTCATTTTGGGAAACACATTCACAGACCGACTTCATGCCTAGGGTTAAACACATTTACTTTACAACATTCACAAAGCTGTATGGGGGCTTATACAAGGGAGGCACTACTCACTGGGGTGTCCACATCTGCAGCACATAGGTTCCCTTTGCATGCTTGGTCTGGATTTGAAACCTTTTGCAAAACTTACGTTTATTTAGCCACCCTCAGCTAAAGTTGGTTGTTTGTGTGAAGAGAGGTAATTGTAACAGATGGCGCCATCTTGTGCTACAGAAAGGGTTCTCTGGTGTAGTATCTTCACAACACAAGATCTGTTCTGGGTTTACTGCTTTTCCTGAATACAGTTTACTCTAGCATTGATGCTGCATCTTGTGGTAAAGACTTTAGCCATAAAATGTCTATGTTAGCCACAGTCAGGCATAGGGGTTTCTTCACAGCTGTCTATTCAATTACTCCCCATGGAGGAATTAACCTACAGGATGTTAATCATGAAGCCAATGCTACCCTTTTGTGACATTCATCCCCCTATACAGGCACAGCCACAATACAACTAGTACTGCTTCATATCTTAGCCTTTCATTCAAATAATACGGGCAGATATAAATTGAGTTGTTGCATTTCATTCTCATTTATAATTTATATACCCTACAGTTTTATTTCCTGCCTTAAACTTCTTTTCCAAATCTGAGATCTAATAGTATCTATTGAATGATTTCCTTTTCTGGCAAGACATCTATGTGTTGTCAGAAATGCAACATACTGTGAAAGTACTTTATTTCACTGGGTATATATTTTCTCGATTTTCGCGGAAATGAAAAATCCGTGAAATTTGTAAATGCTTGAGTATGGAATAAATACTCGCAAAATTTCCGTTTTTCACTGTTCCTCAAAAATTTACAACGTGACAATAAGTACTTTCACAGTATATAATATTAGCATTACCACACCAGAATTATAGATGAATTTATCTGTATCACTTATGACTCTATCTGATGCGTCTTGGCACGGGGATTTCAGAAATATTTTATTAAGCTCTATCTTTATTGGTTCTCCTTAAATCATAGATTATAAACGGCAAAATATGGGCACTTGTTGGAGGAATTTGCAATGATAAACCTATGGGGCCCGTGGACCCCCTGCTCCCCTCCACTTTTCAAGTAAAATCAAGCATTAAATGCTTATTTTTAAGTCTGGCCACAAGCTGTGGGTATCATTTTAAAGAGGAAGTAATCAGCTTTTTGGAAATGTAAACATTAATTTCCTCTGATTAGTACAACCTTTGCGGGATTTCAATTGAAATAGCCATGTAATGGTAAATTTTGAGGTATTTCTTTTACCATAGAAATGAATGCAAAATTGTATTTAAACTGTTTCACAAGGCAATTTCAGTTAAAATCCCGCAAAGGTTCCACCATACATAGCAAAATAATGCTTACATATTTAAAAAGCCCTTGACTTCCTCTAAAAGAAAATGTATCCAGTAAGATCCCTCAAAGCTTTTATAAATGGTAGAAAACTTTTTTTTTTTAAAAGGGACCATAAAAATCGTGAAAAAGCATAGTAGAATCCTCCAATAGGCATTGTAGCCCCATTTGGTAATGCTATATATATATATATGACAGGTCTATTTGAAGCATAACAATTAAATTATGCCCTGTTTATGTTACAATGTAATGACAAAGACATAGGTAATATATTCTGAAATCAAGTGATCTGTTTATTGTTTCGATATGTTATAAAAAAGAAAATGTATTGCCATATGAAAATAGTGCATGCTATTGTAATGATGGAAAAGCGTCTTTCTAACATCATGGACTAAAATGTTCTTAACACTGAAAACTAAACAAGGTGGTTTGCTCTTACTAGAAGATTTGCATACTCTTCTGATTTTGACAACTTTTTTGCCATGGTACCTTCCACTTATATTTCTCTTCTTCATGTTTTAGTTCATTCCTGGAATATCATATTGATGATGACCGTTTCATAGTTGAATTATTTTCTGATTTTTGACATGCTGGTGATATAGTCCAGATCCCAGTATCCAGTGGTAGTGCTGCAAAACCTGCAAGCAGTTCAGAACGGTTTGAATGCTAAATGTGACAACCTATGTCTCACAGTCAACCATAACAAAACTAACTTGATTTGGCCTCATGCTAAGTATGAGTATACATGTTAACTGTGCAAATAGAAATGTATATAAAGCCAACAACAACAGAACTGAGGTTGAGTCATTCTACTACCATGGTGCCACTTTAGATTTAGATTTAGAACATTGAATTATGGACTGGTTTATTATTAACATAAAAACCAATATTTAAAAGTTAAGTTAACATATGGTATGGAACCAACATGAAGGGCAAGACGTTATTTGCCATAGAGAGGGGAGAAGCCATGTCAAGGTTACAATAGCTATGTTAGAACGTAGAAACCAGGGAAAGTGGTAATAGCAAACCTGAAGCCTGATACGCACTAATATGAGTAAGCGGTAATGGGGGGAAAATAAGCATTAAATCTGTAAAAGCGTTAGTCAGCATTGATAACCTGTCCATGGGTGCCTGCCAAAATTACAATACAGAAAAATGTACAATAGGGCAATATGTTACACTAATCAGAGCAGCATACTGGCTAATTACCAACCATATTACTAAAAAGTACATACCGTTCAGCCAAATCTGCTTCTTCCAATGACGTAAACCAGTACCATTGCATCCGAAAACAAACGTGTACCCTGTGGTAAAAGGCAAAGCATCAATTCAATGAAGTACTCACTGATTAAGTTTCCCTCAAAAACAAATGATTATTTCTAATTTAAAAGCATACTGTAGTGCGTATTATCATAGACATATATGGTATTTATTCCATGTTGAATATATATATATACTGAAAACATTGTATTTCATTTTTCCATTAAGATACAGTGTGGCCTTAAAATACTAGATCAAAGCTATTTAAAGGTATTTAGACCATTTTTGATAAATGCAAATGCTGACAAGTCAATATTACAAGTGAAACATTACTAGGAGTTTATGGAGCAAAGTTATAGACCTGTAAATATGATTAACTTATTTGAACATATTCAGATTTTTATGATTTTCCATCCCTCTGCCCTTAACCTACTTTTGGCATAATTAGCTTAACTACTTGCTCCTTTTTACAGAGTTATCTACTAGAATTAACAAACAACCTGGCATACCATGTGGGGGAGTCGAGTTAAGACCTTGTGGAGAGGTGGAGGTGGAAGCTGAGGGGAAGTCAGTAGTCAGAGGGTCTTCATACTCTGCACGTTCTACACCCAGGACCTCATTTGATAGAAATAAATGTACCGAATCTAGTGGGTATGAAGACTCTACTTGGAGAGAGTCTGACATTGAGATTAATCTCCGGTACGGCTGTGTGTGATCAGCAAAAAGGAAGCTGGCAGCAGGATGCAGCTGTATCTGAGGGAAGTTAATCACGTGACAGCCACCCTCCCTATATGGCTGCCATGTAGACAGTGTCACACCAGCTAGACACCCCCTTAATATACATGTAGTATAAGAGAGTGTGCAGTGACTGTTGGGTGGTGATCTGGGGAGGGATAGTGGTAGACATAAAGTTTGCAATAGATTATTTCTGCACCTTCAGCCAGAATTCTGCCTCTCATAGCAGGGTTTGGGAATCAAGGGACAAGATTTACAAAGTCTGCCACTTGTCGCCTGGACTTATGCCTGTTCATATGTGGACAATATGTCAGAGCATAAGGCTAGTCTAGGTACTTTAATATCACATTTAGCTGCATGCATCCAAAAAGCTGTATTGTAGGAATTATACACATAGGTATATGTAACTAAAGGAAAGACAGCCAAGATCTAGATGCAGTGATTACAAGTGAGGTTCCCTTTGTCCTTGGGTTATGGTACAAGATCAAAGACCTGAGTAAATAATGACCCTGAGTGTCCTGGGTCACCTTGGGTACTAAATCTTAATCATGGTAAATTACAGCTTACAAGTGCATCAATTCAGGACAGCCAGACCCAGACCAGGATGAACTTATATATATGCACTTCGAAAATGGAGCGCTACGACCCAGGTTCGATCCGGGGACCTCTGGTGTGTGAGGCTAGCATGCTGGCCGCCAGACATTTCTGGCCATGGTACATGTGGAGGGAAACACTGGGTATATTCAAGTCTGCAGGGGGGGGGGGGGCGGAGTCAGTCTCGGCGTGCACAGACTGAGAAGCTTATTAGGTTTATTCCACGATTATATTAACTCCTTACTGCATCATGCAAACCCTATAGTGTTGATACACTCCCAAAGAGTCGGCATGATACCCAACTGACCAACTGACCAATGCACACAGGCCGGCCCCAGGGGGGGCGGAGTGGGACTGCGGCACCAGTAGCTGGTGGCCGGCCCTGCAGAGGCCTGCCCGCGGCGGGCCACTGGCGTCGGCACACGGCCTGTGCATTGTGACTTAGTACTGGTTAATACTAGTAGAACTGGTTCTTGATACTTCAGTAAATGAGACTTACCCTGACTAACGAGTAGCACTGGGATGATATCTAGCCTCATTGGTTTCTTGGATACATGATGCCATAATGCTACTAGTGCAGTACTAAACCCCTCCCTGCTAACAGTGTTTGATCCTAACAGGCAGCATATGGAGTGGAGATGTTATCAATGAATCCAAGTCAGTGCACTGATCCATTATGGCTGACTGCCCCCTTGACAACATATTGAGCGTTGCCAGGATATTTAAATAATGTCTGAAAGCTTATATCAGAGTAAAGGGTTGACGTTTTAATTCTTTTCCTCTTATGATAGCAACGGGAATGAGAAATAAGAAACACTATCTAGGGGCAACTTCTGGGCTTTAAAAGAAGCAGCATAATGAGAGAAAACTAATTCTTTTGGAATTTTAAAGAAATTCCAATTATAAGCTGAGAAAATGCCCGATAAGACAATCTTTTGACAATAAGAAACTGTCAGGAATTGAGCAGCTCACCTATGGAGCCTCAGCATTGGGGTCAGAAGGCTCCATGGACCTCATATTTAGGAAATAATGACACATATCCAGATATCCTTTTTAATATTTTGAATCTGCATTAGATATTTGGCATGATAGGGTAATTATGGTTGCTAAAGCTGATGGCGGTACCATTTTTCTCAAAATATGTATATGCTACTGCTAATTAGCATATTAATTAGGCAAAATTTATGCAAAAGTATAACTAAAATGTAGATATGATCCTAATTCTTACATTTTGGGAGCCTTAATTGGCATACTGAGGAAGTTACATACCCTAAAGCTGATGTATGCATCACTTATCATGTTATATGTATTTTTGACTACTAATTAGCATATTAATTAGCTAAAAATGGGAGAAAATTTGACTAATATGCATATATCCTTGTAAATACTCACAACTGGAGTCTCATACCTGGCATACTGGGGTATTCATGCATACTAGAACTGATAGTAGTATCAGTAGTTTATAATATGAAGATCTGACTGCTAATTAGCATATTAATTAACTCATATTAGGGGAAAATATGCCTAATATGCATATATCTCCCTTAATACTTACAACTCAAGTCTCATATTTGGCATTCTTGGATAGTTATGTGCCCTACAGCTGATGGTGGGATCAGTTGTCTTGTAATGTGTATATCAGGCTGCTAATTAGCATATTAATTAGCAAAACGACTACGAGAAAATATGTAAATTTCCTTTTTAATATTCGCAGCTAGAGTCTCATACTTCGCATACCGGGGTAATCATGCATGCTAGAACTGATAGTGGCATCAATACTCTTGTAATATGAAGATCTGACTGCCAATTTGCATATATATGTTAACTCAAAATATGGGTAAATATGATTAATATACCTATTGCCTATTGACAGATACAGAAAAGCTAGTTGATAAAATCAATAGCTTCACCGCTATAAATACTATAAATATCAAAAGCATTCTCACACACCTACCTTGTGGGATGTGGGGAAGCCATCAAAAGGGTTGTATCATAATCACATTTCAGAGAGACTTTATTACCAGCCAAATGTATATCCAAGTCAGAATACTGTCAATTCACTGTCCATTGTCAAGAGCAGGTTCAGAGTAAATTAATCCATGGTGTGCTGTCCTTCAGTGTTCACTATGTGTGATTCAGCACAATGTAAATGCACTGGCCATTGCCAAGAACAGGTCCTGAGAGAATTCAATACTATTACAGTCATCCACAATGTTCAAGTGGTGGTATTGCCACTGATGTCAATTTGTTAAGACAGTCTAAAATCGTAGCTCTCTGAATCGGGCAAACAATCGATCAAAATATTCCACTGTATCGAATGTCCAGGATCTACCACGAGCTATCGATTTGGGTTCTAACCCAACGCCGAGCAGGTATTCATGTAGAACAATTTGGACATCCTTACCGTCTTGTTGTTTGAAGTGGTGAGGACGGGTAGTGCGCTGCATGAAGCTAACCTTGGATGATGTCTGGCCTGGCTTACCATCAATAATACCGGGATACCAGTTGTCCTGGTATGCTACAGCCACCCATTGACCCTTAGACAGTTCTGGGTTCTGAGGCAAGAGTCGATTCAGTTCCTCCTCCTCAGCTGACTCATCAGGTATTTCGTCATCCTCATTTTCATTTACAGCCTTCACACCCTTTGCTCCTCCCTTTGCTTTCAGGCCCTCGGCATACAACAGAGCTGCTTGTTCTTCCTCATGTTTCTGGTGTTTCTGTCGAAGGGCATTAGCATTTTTCATGGCCTCGCGCCACAGGTCCTCCTTCTGAGCCTGGGTTAATGTTGCATACCATTTCTTCACTTTAAGGCGATTTCGCTTAAGGATTTGAACTGTGCTGTGGTGATGCATGCTGCAATTTGGCCTTCGGCGTTGACTGCTGTCTAAATCCCCAAAGTGATGTTCAACAGCCAAATTAGTTTTGGGGAGAAAGGCTGTATCTGCAGCATCCTCTTCTGTTGGAAGCTCACCATAGATGCCGCCTTGCAAGAAATCAGTGAGTTGCATCTTCACGGTTTTCACCAATCCCTCGCAGGCTGCCTTAAGGATGGACTCAAGCAGATCTTCATGCTCGGGATGGGCTGGAGTGAGAACTTCTGTGAAGAACCTTGTGTTGTTGTCTTTAAACTGTTCCAGACAGGGAGGGCCGTGCAGGAACAATTCACTTGGATCTTCAACATATGACTCAAGAGATGTAAGCAGTGGTCTGATGACAGAGCTCAGACTGAGATATGGGATGTCTTGAGACTCCATCAGATTCCAGTATGGACCAGTGACCTGAACAAACAGGATTCCCATTGCTTGGACAAATGCCATTGCTTTTGGGTCCTCAAGATCAGCTCCGACAGATTGAAGAAATTTATTAGAATTCCTTGCTGACAGGATGTAGGCAAAGTCTTTTCTATGGTGAAAGACCTGGGCAGATGTCTCAAACAGCCCATTGAATCTGTTGTCCTGGTAGTTCGAAATCTTGGACTTGATGCCATGGAGGGAACAGTGTGATTCCCAGATAGCCCGAAGTCCTCTGTAGTCTCCAATAGGGCCAAAAACTTTAGAGGTTGCATAGGCAACACGCTCTGGTACGGACTGTTGGCGCCAACCGCTGAACTGGTCCAAGGAATCTCGACCGAGTTGTTCATCTTCCTCAATGTCCTTCTGCAACTTCTGTACCTCTGTAATTACATTCTTATGAAATCCCAGAAGGCAGTGCACCATACAGTAGCAGTGATGGACAACACCTCTCTCACCTGCTGGTATATTTGCTTCATCTAGAACATCATTCCGCCATTTATCCAGCAATTTGTTGCTTTTCTTTTCGTTACTGGCTCTATCACTCATATAGGCTATGACTTTTGACAGAACATCAGCAATGTAGGTGCCTTCATCTTCACCTGATAGAGCTGCAAGTTCCTTCAGATGGTTCTGCGCTGTAGTAGCTATCGCACTCCCAGTCTCACTGGCCACTGTACAAAAACCAAGAGAGTATGTGGCTCTGGAATCTGTAACAACTGTTGTATCCAGAATTTTCTTACCCTTTCTTCAAGTCCCATCCTTTAGAAGGGCCACTCTCTTTGCTTCCTTGAGGTCTATGGCAATGAGCTTTTTGGCAATGTAGTGTCCTTGGTCATTTATATGCTGGATAGTTCTCCTGTCTGGCAAGGACTTGAATTTGACATTAAAAAGCCGGTCACCCATTGCTTCTATAACAGGAGAGACTTTACCTTGAGATACTTCAAGTCCTGTCAGATCATTAACGAGCATCCGGAATTCAATGGAATAGAATCCACCCTCTTTCAAATCTATTACCTGCTGTTTGTTCTGATCCAAGGAGTCCACTTTGACCTCTAGCCTATGTATTTCCTTGTTCTTTTCTCCAATCTGTTTCTTCATATCTGCAACTTGTTTTTTTAGAGCTTGCACCTCAATGTTAGGCGTGCATTGATGGTGAGATTTCAGCTTTGAGTTTAACTTGCATTTCTCTTTTTGTGCAGCTGCTGTCTTAGTTTTACAGGACTCTAATTTTGATAACAATGAAGAGTTGGCATGTCCAAGCTGTTGATTTCCTGCATTCAAGTTAGCCACTTCATCTGTCAAATGCTGGACTTCACTGTTCTTGAGTCGCATCTCCTTTTGGAGCTTGTGCAGTCTTTTAAGATTACTATCTGCTGTCTTTTGTCATTTGTCTACATTCTTCTTCAAGTAGTGTCCACTTAACTGCACTTTAGAAACGGTTATTTTTCTTGTCAACCTTGTAAGTTCCTTTTCTCTTTTTGTAATCTCGTACTTCAAAAGATTGCTCTTTTTTTTGTCATCAGGGTTATACATAATGCGACCATCTTTTGATGTGTGCACGGTTGTGGTGGGAGGTGCTCGCATGACGTTGTTGGGAGGTGCTTCTGGGATGCTGGCTTGAGCCGTGTCTGCGGTGTTGGCGGGAGCCGTGTATGCGGTGTTGGCGGGAGGCGTGTCTGCCGTGGTGGCGGAAGCCGTGTCTGCCCTGGTGGCGGGAGGCGGGCCCGCGGTGTTGGCGGGAGGCGTGTCTGCCGTGGTGGCGGAAGCTGTGTCTGCCGTGGTGGCGGGAGGCGGGCCCGCGGTGGTGGCGGGAGGCGTGTCTGCCGTGGTGGCGGAAGCCGTGTCTGCCGTGGTGACGGGAGGCGGGCCCGCGGTGGTGGCGGGAGGCGTGTCTGCCGTGGTGGCGGAAGCCGTGTCTGCCGTGGTGGCGGGAGGCGGGCCCGCGGTGGTGGCGGGAGGCGTGTCTGCCTTGGTGGCGGAAGCCGTGTCTGCCGTGGTGGCGGGAGGCGGGCCCGCGGTGGTGGCGGGAGGCGTCTCTGCCGTGGTGGCGGAAGCCGTGTCTGCCGTGGTGGCGGGAGGCGGGCCCGCGGTGGTGGCGTCAGTCGATTGCCCAGTAGCTACATTGGTCGACTGCCCCATAGCTGTGTGATGCAGGTACCCATTGGGTGCTCCTCGTCTTTTTTTTGAGAAATTAAAGGGAGTATTCATGAATGTATAGTAATTTGCGTCTTTTCTTGTGTTTTTCTTTTTTTTGGAAATCATTCGGGAAAGTCTGGAGTGAATAGTGCCCTCTTTTATGTTTGGTTCCATGCTGTCTCTTGGTACCATACCACGCAGGATATCTATAATTTTACTTTTATCCCAGCGTTTTCTGACGCTCAATGCCCAGATCTCCATGACTAGCCCCTGGGTGCAGTGCTCTTGAGGGACTGGCTCAATGTCCCCATTCTCCAAGTTCTGTGTGGTAATATTTGCTGCCTTTGTGTATGGCCCCAAGAAATTGTCACTGAAATAAAACATGGCTGCGTTACTATAAATGAGAACACATTATATGATGTAGAAAAAAAACATTTTTTGAATGTGTGGAATGTGTTGAAAACGTTTCAAAAATAATGGAAATATAACGTTATTCAACGCAAACTCATTGGCTCCAATTAAAGAATATTAATATTATATCAAAACAGTAGTACTAAGGAGTGTGCCATTGTCTTATTTAAAAATGCTCCCAATATCTGTAGCATATACAAAGAATACACAAAGAATCGACTTTTGAAAAAGGAAAGAAAGTGCATTTGGATCCCTTCATACAATCTCTTTTTTTATCTATTCTATTGCCCAACATTTACCAAAATCAAATTTTTGAAAACCCAACCTTTAAGACGACCTCCTAACTTGAAAATACTCTGTTTTGTGCAAAAAAGAAATGGCAAATAAAATCCGTCCTAAAGACAGGGTTTTACAGGGGTCCGTAGACATAAAGCAAGGGACTCGAATTATATTGGGGGGGGGCATGCCTCCATAACTTGGACATTTTTTTGAATATAAGAAATGAGATTACATTTACAGTCCGTATAATATATAGGATGAAACTCTTTGGGCTCTAAAATCCTTAATAATTGTCCGATTTACAAACCGTAAAAAGTGACATGTAGCTAAATATGTGATGATTACGGCCGGAAAGGAAAACGTATTTTTACGTTAGGTGCGTGAAAGTTTAGCTGTGCGAAAATATATACGTTTACAGTAGCTCTAGTGCCATGTATATTTTAATGTGGAATATGAATATTCTAGAATTCTGCCAAATATTGTGTATAGATAGAATAGCAGAATAGGTGGTCGAGTCCAGATACTATTATACAGTGCATGCTGAGTGGGTGGGGGTAGACCTACTCCCTGCAGCCCTAGTCCACGTGGTCACTGAGCAACTCATGTGAACTTGGTGCACTAAATCACAAATGCAGGCCACAAAATATATTTCAATATAAACATATGATACATATTCCTATTGAGCTAATTATGAGCTAATTATAAGATAATGGAGCTACCTTGTATCTTGTTCCATCTTCTTTCTGCATCCAGTCAAAGTTTTGGTGTCCAACGTTTTCCCACTTCTAGTTGGTGTACAAAGATGCTCTGTCCACTCCCCGACAGCTCTAACCCTCCTCCTGGTGGTTATAGCTAACCTAGAAACGTAATCCCCTCCATAGAGACTTACATATGCACTTAAAGACCCCAGGGGGTGCCTGTCATCAGTCCGTTGCCCAGTAACGGCCAGCTGTTAGGTCGCTTCTATCAACATGCACTTCCCACCCCACTGACCCCCATCAAACGGCTGTAAACTCTCTCAAAATGTATACCACATGTAGGGTATGTTAGTACTCTATCAGGGGCTTTTTATTTCGAGAAGATTGAAGAAGAATTACGGTATCTGTGAGGGTTTTAACAGAGGACGGCCGTCGCTCTGCTGACGGCCGCCGGTAAAGTGCGGGATTGCCCCGGGAGTAGGAGCGGCCACGCTCGTAGCTACTTATGATCATCAGATCACTATGAGAATTAATTGATTTTGGACAATGTTTTTTCCAGTTTTCCTGTGAGAATCAAAATCCTTTACACTCCCAAAGTTTTTATTGCACTTATTCAGAATAGTTTCAGACATTACTTCTTGTTACCAACAGATTAATCCATGCTGATTCATAAGGAGTACATGTATGCATGATATGTGTAGTAGGATAGCCATTAAAACAAGTAGAGGGCACGGTCCTACAGCATGGAATTTAGAATGGTGCAAGTATTCCAGGTTTGGGTGAAATGTACACATAGTCTACCATATTGAAACGGG
>CANHQG010000202.1:0-40086 GCA_947462335.1 Harmothoe impar
TTTTAATTTCTCCCATTTTGTGTATTTTACAGCCACCTCCCTTCTCAAGGTCAAGGTCGAGCCATACCTGGCCCCCTGCCGGAGGTCGTGCTCTCTTATCGCCACTTCCGGTAAACCAACCAATCAGAACGCTCTGCGGATTAATACAAGCACAGAGAAAGTAGTCCCCGGCCCGTGTGCGGCCCAGGAGCCCCCCTCACCCACGGGATCACTATCCTCATCCGCCTCAGAAAAAGACTCAGGAGAATCGAGTCCTGAGGGGTCGCCTTTTAGAGAACACGGGGTACCAGCGTTCCCGAGAGATCTCTACAGTCCGGAAAGGAGGTAAGAAAGGCTAATTTGGATAAAAGGTAAAAGGTTCTGAAAATGGATATCTGAATGGATTCTTTTCTCTAGACTTGAACTGTTTAACCCTTTAAGCACGGATGTCACTAAAAGATGACATTTGTCGTCATGATGCAATAATGCAGCCCCGGTGAGTAACTCGCTGCATTGCTGCATTGCTGCATCATGCTGAGCCTCCGGGAGTGTCTCAACCCTGTAGGGTCATGATGATGCTTGAATGCAGCCCTGGCGAGTTACTTGCCAGGGCTGCATTCATGCATCATGATGACAAAGGCATGATGCATGAAGGCATCATGCAACCCTTAAAGGTCTAATGGTGGGTGTATCAGTGTCATATGGCGGTATGGGGGACGGGTATAAATGTGGGGGTAGTGTTAAAATATGGGTTAAAGCTGAAGCAGTGGAGAAATGGGAATACATAGACAAAGGCCCCTAACCGGGGAGTGCACCAATATACATAGAGGGAATATGCACCACTACCCAGTGGGCACAAAATTCTGTTCAACGTTGAATCAACATTGAATCAACATTGAATCAATGTTGACAACCATTTATCAATGTTGATTCAATGTTCTGTGCCCACTGGGTATGTGCATCTTCTCTCTATACTATGATAAATTAGTCTTACTTGCCTAATATAAACTCCGCCCATTGGACAAACGCTGGTGATTGCGTAAAACGGCCTACCAAGTCATACTTTCCTGCAAGGATAAATAAATGAAATACAAACAAACCTTGTGTGACACATAGAATAAGATCCACGAGTTATACTCTGTTGACTGGGTTATTTCATGCGTTAACACATTGCCCAAGGCACTCTAATATATATATATATAGAATTGTAGAAATTGACTGTGCACAATTCCCCAACATCCTAGTTTCTAGTTTGCTTCTTGCAAATACAATTATGCTATGTTATGACATAAACTGTTTTTTGAGATCATAATAGGGCTGTACGTGTTAAAACAGGGTGAGGAGGCATTCTTCAATGAAATAATCCATGATGTATGATACACTCCTGCAGGGTCTGCATGATGCATCAATGAAGGGCTGGTGAGTTACTCACACTGTAGTTAGTACTGTAAAACCTCGCGTATAAGCTGCGGCTAGTATGCATATCAGGTCGGCGGGGCAGCTTATAGGATTGGCCCATGGTCAGGGTGCGGCTTATACGAGAATTTTGCTACTATTGTAAAGTACTAAAAGTCACCATAATCAGATCCCTGGTGTGGCTTATAGGATCGGCCCAACGTCAGGGTGCGGCTTATACGCGAGTTAGGCTTATACACGAGGTTTTACGGTAGTGTAGGTACACAGTAGAATCTACTGTAGGTTTACAGCACTACTGTAGATTTACAGTAGATTCTACTGTTCACCTATAATAAACTGTGCACCTACAGTAGATTCTACTGGACAGCTACAAAAATGGCAACCAACAGTGCATTGGTGTGTCCTGACAATGAATATTGCCTTAGGGCATCATACTGTCCTTAAAGGGTCAACTATGGCACTGCATGTAAATGATTTACAGGGGTCTAACAGGTTAGTTACACTTAAAGCTTCAGTTGGTCTAAGGGTTTTGTACCCCTGCACTTATACAGGCCCAGCACTTATTTTACACTTAGTTTACAATGTACTTATCAATTTTGATACCGTTTCACCTCGCTGCTTATTCAAAACCAGCTTTTGTTAAAAAGCTGGTCCTCACACAGACGAATATGGTAAATACCCGACAGGGGCTTTTACCCCTACAAGACCGGCACATACTAAAGACTTAATTTGCAGTCTAACTATCAAATTCAATATTATTTTCAATATCATTTTCAGGTACGTATTTGAAAAGGCCAATGTGGTAAATATTTACCGTAACGGGGGACAAGATGGCCGCCCGCGTGTGGTAACCGCTAACCGCTGTGTGTAATAAACCACCCTCCAGCCGCCTCGTCTAGGGAGGGGCAAACAAAGACCCAGTTATGGGTTACTAGTGGCAACAGGGTTGTAAATTAAAGAGGACGCGGGCCTCTTGGAGGGTGCTGGGTCAGTGGTCCACCCAGCGACAGTATAATTACCCATAATGCACTATAATACCCATAATGCACGGCGCCCGGCCATTGTCTGTCAGCGATACGCGCCTCATTTATCAACCAATCAGATGCGGCCATTTATCAACCAATCAGAGGCGAGCGTGGCCAGTTGCTGCGGTCCTGGGGTGTGCACTGCGGGACTGGTATCACAGTTAGTGCGGGACTGTCATGGAGATACGTGGGCGCCGCCATTGTTGTTACTGCCAGCGTCATCATGTGTGTCTGTAGGGGGGGGGGGGCTATTTATTAGTACAGACACCCCCACCAGGCTCCACCACCAATACCACCCAATACAAGACAAAACAAAAACAACAGCAAACCCTACTAGTTCTCTCACAAATAAATGACCCAATGTCCATAAAAAGGTGCCCTAATAAATGGCCGACTGAAGCGGCGAGACTATGATTCCAGCGGCTGCAATGTGAGCGTAGGATGAAAAGGTGAATGCGTAATACAGAAACGGCCTCTGCGGGGGACCACGGAGGAATGTGGGACGGCATTTATTAGTTGTTGATACCGGTGTGACTCTGGTCTCGGTGCATAATGAACGGGGCTTGCGACATGGCTGGCTGAGGTCGCAGAGTTTGTTGTTGTTCATTTTGGTGTTTATATTCTTTGTTTTTTATGAAGTCAGACAATAATTTGGCCCACTGAAATCATTGGAAGCTCGTTCTTCTCAATCAAAATTTGCTAAAATCTGGAAAAATATGTATTGAAAATAAAGAAATGCAAATCCAAAGGGGGGGGTTATTTTATAATTTCAGCTCTAAAATCCTTAATAATTGTTCGATCTACAAACTGTAAAAAGTGCCACTTAGCGAAAAGAAAAAAGCGAAAATTCCCAGAAGCTTGAAAAAAGTGCTGGGTCGGCCCTGTTTTGAAACTAGGGTAGGGTGGCCTGAAACAACTATTTCTTTTTGGCCTCATTGGAAAAAATCCAAGGAGTAGTAGCTAAATGGTAGAGTCACGTTTTTGAAACAGACTAAATGCGCAGATAATGATGAAAGCAAACACATCAACCCTTTAAAGGCCGCATTGTGCTTAATACTAAACGCTCTTTATTTCTATGATGCATGAATGCAGCCTTGGGGAGTAACTCAATCATGCTGGTGTACAGAGTTGGTACATCGTGATGTATGAATGCAGCCAGTAACTCAATCATGCTGCTGTACAGAGTTGGTACATTGTGATGTATGAATGCAGCCAGTAACTCAATCATGCTGCTGTACAGGGTTGGTACATTGTGATGTATGAATGCAGCCCTGGTAACTCAATCATGCTGCTGTACAGAGTTGGTACATTGTGATGTATGAATGCAGCCAGTAACTCAATCATGCTGCTGTACAGAGTTGGTGTATGGTGATTTATGAATGCAGCCCTGGGGAGTAACTCAATCATGCTGCTGTACAGAGTTGGTACATGGTGATGTATGAATGCAGCCAGTAACTCAATCATGCTGCTGTACAGAGTTGGTGTATGGTGATTTATGAATGCAGCCCTGGGGAGTCACTCAATCATGCTGCTGTACAGAGTTGGTACATCGTGATGTATGAATGCAGCCAGTAACTCAATCATGCTGCTGTACAGAGTTGGTACATCGTGATGTATGAATGCAGCCCTGGGGAGTAACTCAACCATGCCAGCTATACAGAGTTGGTGTATTGTGATGAATGAATGCAGCCCTGCAGACACTGGTACAGTACACTGCACACAAAAAATAAACTTGTCTTCAGACCCTTCTAAGTGACTGTCATGAAATAAAGAGTCAAAAACTGCAGTCTAATTGACAAGGAAGTGGGTCTTCTAGCTGGAGATAGAAGACCCACTTGGTATCTGCCAGCCCAAACCCGACATTTGCCAGTTCCAGATTCTATTTATAGGTTGGTAACCTGATAGGTTAGATATTTTTTGACTACTTTATTTTATGACAGTCACTTAGTTGAGTCTGGAGACAAGTTTACTTTTTCAGTTTGGTCAGAGCTGTCCCAGCTAACAAAGATTTTACATCAAAATAACATGTTAATGTTATATAACGTTTTGCCACGATTAGGAGCCATTGAGAAACGTTATATAACGTTGTAAAACATTTGTTTACTGGGGTATTTGTGAATCAGGAGGACTATGGATATTAAAGCAGTCTGCCTTAAAGGGTTACAGTGTCTAGATCAAGCAACAGACGGCGCCTTATCTAGAGTCCACACAGTGTCAAACACAGGCATAAGGCACTCACCTTTTTGGTGTTTAGTTGGAGAAAGTTGGCATGTACCACTGCAAACTTTGAGTGATATATTGACATGCATAGCTTAAAATGACATGAAATAGACACAAACGAGCACTCGTCTAGTTCCGACGTGAGTGTTATTTTGCTTGGCTTCATTATACTCGTGGACCTTTATCTATGACTTTGTTTGGCTAGTATGATTAAAGACTTAAATGAATTACCTTATCATAATGAAATGAGTACAAACATTCAGTGAAGATAGATGTGACCATCGTCCCATGGCTGTAGACTGAGAGCACTGACCTAGTTACATATGTGATGTGAAGGGCTACTCTCGTAGTGACTGAGATATGTAGATATTGACCTAGTTACATATGTAATGTGAAGAGCTGCTCTTGTGGTGACCCAGATATGGAGATATTGACCTAGTTACATATGTAATGTGAAGAGCTGCTCTTGTGGTGACCCAGATATGGAGATATTGACCTAGTTACATATGTAATGTGAAGGGCTACTCTTGTAGTGACACAGATATGGAGATATTGACCTAGTTACATGTGTAATGTGAGGAGCTGCTCTTGTGGTGACCCAGATATGGATATATTGTTTATAGATCATGGAGGAGGCCAACAGGTAATGGGGGACAGGTGACTGCCTGTATAAGGGCCTCTATTACAGTGCAGTAATTTATTTCAAGACTCCAGTATCCATGGCGCATTGGCAAGACAAGGTGATTATTAGAGACCCCGGTGCTTATATACATGGAGCTCTATATTAGTGACCCATTTTCTACTAGATGATTGTTCACCATGAAAGGCCTTTCCATTTTTTCATATGAGTTAATCCTATGTTAACCAACGGCAATATATGGTTATCGCGAGACAGATTTCAAATGGTTCATTTCGGGGTCAAACATTCAATATATGAATTCATATTGGACGTTACGGTTACTAGCCTATATGCAAAGTGACCCAGGCAATGCTTCCGGACCATGATTTATGGATAATAGACTACTTCAACGTTAATCACTTTTACAATATAGAATTAGCTGATAATGAACCATCTCCAGTTTCAATTATAGTTTCATATTTCTTCGCGGAAAGCAAATACCATCTTTTATTTGTGACGGACAGCTGAAGCCCCACGGGGAGCTAACATAGTGCACTTTTAACAAAAAGACATTTCACAATCAATTTACAGAAATCAGGCTGTGATTGAGATGGAGATATAGGCCGACAGTTCCAGCTACAACTGCTGGGCACTAATTACCTCAATTTCCTGTCACCTTCCCCATTTGCTTACCTTTGTTTTTCAAAAAATGGCTTAGGGGAGATTCTAATTATACAATTTTAGAAATATGTGAACCAGTCTTAGCCTTAGTCTTTTTTAATGGCTATTCCCAATATCCTGTTCAACCTAGAATGCATTAATTTCGAATTCAATAGCTGATGTGTAAGATCGCCATTTGAACCGTCATTTTAGTTAATATCAACGTGCCAAAGAAAATAGTTCCCTCCATTTGTAGATCATTGACACTAGTTTCCAGGAATTACCAGGTGTAATGAAGGTAAATTTAGCTGCCATTCCCCCTTAAGGACTCCATTAGTGTTTGATAAACTAAACTTCTACTGAAATGTGCGTTCAATGTAAAGAACAATCAGGAACCATGGACAGGTCCTGAACCCTTTAACGATGGATGTCGCTGAAAGATCTGTCATCATGATGCACTAATGCAGCCCCGACAAGTGCTGCATTGGTGCATCAGGCCGACCCTTTGGGAGTGTCTCAACCCTGTAGGGTCGTCATGATGAATACAGCACTGGTGATTTACTCACCAGGGCTGTATTGGTGCATGATGACTACCAAGGGCATGATACATTAAGGCATCATGCTGTCCTTAAAGGGTTAAGACACACAGACAATCAACTCCTTAGAATACCTCATACACACACAGAAAAGTGAGAGTCATTGTCGCTAAAACTACCCTCACCTGAGGGTCAGGCACTCCCTGACCCTCAGGTGAGGGTAGTTTTAGCGACAATGACTCTCACTTTTCTGAGGGTGTACTAGCTGAATGACCACATTATGGTAACTATGGTAACCAGGTTTGTCCCCTGCCGACATGCAGGTGAGACTTGTGTGTTAATTAAGGCTACCAACGCATAGACAAAGGATATAGACAAAGGTGCATGAGTAGAGTTCCTCACTGAGGGTTAATTTACAAGGTTTAGCCAAGTGAAATAACCCTCAGTGACTGCTGCTTTGTGTTTATTTCATGTCATTATTAACAATATTCACCAAAATTCCACTTAATTGCTCTAAAAGAGCTAATTCATAGTAGCTAAATCAGCAATTTTGATGATTTGACAGGGTGTGAATTACAGGTGAGGGTTATATCATGGGCGGTGTTAAATACGGCCTTTCTTGGTTAAGTCAATGGGAACGCTGTGTCACCATCAATATGTAATTATATGTTGCGTCGTATAACACTAATATTATACATTTTTATAACATGTGAAAGTACGTAAAGAAAAGCATCAGTTGACTGTATAGGAATACTCATCGAGCTGTATATGTTCTTTTCCTTACAGTATAAATAAACGGGATAGTACATTTATACTTTCTCATACCAAAAAAAAAGAAAATGGTAGTATTACCATTGTGGCAGGATATGCAAAAGTGGACCTCAGTGAAGGGTGCACTAAGGTCCTTTTCCCCAGTGCACGTATATCTATTCACTGCCATATAAAGTATATATATAGACTTTGTTATAGGAATCGTGGGGAATACACGAATAACAGACAGACACATGTCTAGTAGATGATGAAAGTGGGATTTAGCCACTGGGGAAGGATTTTTTTTTTCTTAATTGAGCAAACAAACAGAAAGGACACCCCATGAACGCTGACACAATGAATCCTTTCTGCATATACTTCAATTCCAACCACAAGCATTATGTGGGCGTTTACTAAACAACAAATAATATTTAAGAGTGGAGAAATAAGCAAATAATAACACAATAACACAATGACTTGTGCAAGGCGAGTACATCTTGCTTGGTTACCATAAATACAACAAGATTACGAGATTTATGATGAATTCTACGACTTAACGCGGGGCCGCGGTACCATCCATTACACCAATTAAAGACGCCGTAACAAAGCATTAACCCCAAATAAAACCAGCCGATTAATAGCCCAGATACATCCTCCCACTACCCAGGGCTTAACGCCGAGTCGCCAACCATTCATTTTGGAGTCGTTTTCGTATAAATCCTCCAGGAATTAGAGAAAAATGGATGATTTATTCACGGGGTGTTGTCACTGCGTTTTTAACTCTTTGAGGATCGCATAATGAGCTTTATTACTGAGATGCATGAATGCAGCCCTGGTGAGTAACTCGCTGGTGCTGCATTCAAGCATTATGCAGACCCTATGGGGTTGATTCATTCCTTAAGGGTCAAGATGATGCTTAAATGCAGCACTGACGACAAGGTCTGCATTCTTGACTCAGGATGACAAAGGGCATGGCTCATTAAAGTACTATGCTGTCCTTAAAGGGTTAAGACGGATGGCGCAGGGTGGGGTTTTGTCGGTTTAAGCCGAGTAGGTGAGTGATAATTGGGGGGTTTGCCATAGGCGACTGTTTGTAAGTTGTGTTGCTTTATTCATTATGTTAACCCTGAGTTGAGTTGAAAGTTATTTTATTCGTGCTGTATCGTGACATGGGGCCAGGTCCCGTCTGGCTATGCTAAAGTTAGGCTGATAATCTTCAAATTAAGTCGTTATTTTGATGGTAATGTGAAATACATACAGCTGTTATGCAGCTAATGTGCAATTTTGTTTTTTCATTTTTTTTGTGAGGGCTTTATCCATGAATTGAAGTATCATGCCGACCTTGATACACTTTGAAAGGGTTGGCATTGGCCATGAATTCACCATACTAGTGAATAGACTTGCTAAGTGTCTGATAGCAAGGTCTGCATTTATGCCAGTGCTGCACTAACCCTTAAAGGATGGCATAATGCCTAATGCATCAGGTCCTTGGTCCTAATGATGCATGAATGCAGCCCTGGCGAGCAACTCGTCAGGGCTGCATTCAAGTATCATGCAGACCCAACAGGGTTGAGACATCACTGGCGGGTGACTCACTGGGACTGCATTGGTGCATCATGATGATAAATCTCAACCTTTAGAGACATGCCATCCTTAAAAGGTAAATACATCAGGAAGATAAAGCGCAATATATCACCTCTCTAAACTCCATAACGGCCGGTATACATACAGCGCCATGGTAGCAGTAGCAGTGGCAGAATAGGGAACTAACACACATAGAAATAAGTAGTCCATGATAGTATGAGATGGAGATGAAAGTGTGACGCGGAAGGGCGGGGGTTGGATTTACGACTGTCCCCTAGATGATACACCCTGACATGGGACGGAGTATTTATTGAAAGGCCAAACAAGGCATTACGTACAGGAAATACTTATCATTCACGTAACTGCCGATAATACGCGGGAATTATAGAAATGATATACAACATGGCCCTCGGTAGAGGAGGGGGGGGTGTAATGTGGATGCTGCATCCACAGCTAGCAAGTTACTTTTGTTTGTTTCTCTCTCTCTCTTTAATATTAGTCTAGAAGTAGAAGCCCCGTTTGTAGCCCAACCTCAACTTCAAGTATAAAGTTTTTTTCTCTTCTGATTATTGATGTATAGGGTCTAGGCAAGATTATCAGGGTGGGTGTGGAGCTCTCATCCTTGGGCAATTTGAGTTATTCAAGATGGCCGCCAGTACACTCCCGAAAACTAAAAATGTGTCTATCTCAGCTTCTAATCAACTTAGAAACACAAACAAAAATGCAAAAAGTACATTTATGAGGTCAAGGAATACAACCCTGCCATTTTCAAGAAGAAATGTGGCAGCCATTTTGAATTTTTAATGAGATTACCCATGAAATATGCATTGTTTTAACGGAAAAATGGCCATAATAACACTATACTGTCACCATCTTGCATTTAAAACATTTTTGGGGGCAAGGATGTATTCATGCACTCATGATAGGATAAAAAGTAATAGTTAATGACAATAACATTCTTATATGTGACACAATTAGCAAAAAGGGCCCTAATTTGTAGTGGTGCCCCAGTCTTCCCTATCGGGTTATCCTAAAGTAGATGTTACTGTAGTGTCTACAATACAGTCATTTTGTGATTTATCATTATATACTTTTGGGAATAACAACCCCAAAAGATATTCTAGATGATCAAAGTAATAAGGGTAGAACTGTACATATAGGGAATT
Organism: Harmothoe impar; assembly: GCA_947462335.1. Taxonomy (NCBI): domain Eukaryota; kingdom Metazoa; phylum Annelida; class Polychaeta; order Phyllodocida; family Polynoidae; genus Harmothoe; species Harmothoe impar. Next base: position 9,956 of record CANHQG010000202.1, read on the forward strand.
CTTATGAATGTCCAATAATGGCCATGACATATACTCAAACCTGGCCAACCTAGAGGTGATGTCTGTAACCCCCTACCACCGCAAATGAAGGACAGCAGTTATACTAGGCGGTTTGGGGGGCATGTCCCCTAAGAAAATGTTGATGTTCTAGACTTGAAATGGTGGTGCCTTCTCGCTCATTTTGGGATGTAATATAAGACTTAGGGCTGTACCTAGCCGCTATAATTTGGTTTGAGAAAAAATGTTTTGATAATCATTGGCAGAAGAAATATAGAAGTAATATTTTGTATTTTATTTTATACATTTGCCCACACCTAGTACCATAAGAAAAGGACTATGTGAATATAGATGGTGCAGGCACAGTTAGAAAGACGGAGGGATATTTAGAAGGAAGGAGCATGGTGGGGAGGAGAGGACAAAGGTGTGGGGCAAGACTTGGTGGGGAGGAGAGGTCAGAGAGATAGGACAGGACATGGTGGGGAAATGCGAGGAGAACATGGCAGGATTGGGAGGGGAGTGCATATGGGATGGAAGAGGAGGGGGACAATGTAGGGCAGGGGGATCACAGTCGCGGAGGGAAGGGAGAGAGATGTGGGAGAAAATATATTATGGCAGGGGAAGCAAGGGGCCATGGTAGGGGAGGGGATTATATGAAGGGAGGGGATTATACTAGGAAAGCGGATGATATGGGAGGGCAACGGATGTGGTAGGGGAGGGAGGGCGATGTTTGGGGATATGGGAGGGCAAGGAAATTTAGATGGTAGGGGATGAAGGCAGGAGAGGAGAGAACTATGTCCAGCCCATTTGCCACCCTTTCTCTCCCATGTGGTAGGGGAGGGAAGGCGATGTTTGGAATATGGGAGGGCAAGGAAATTCAGATGGTAGGGGATAAAGGCAGGAGAGGAGAGAACTATGTCCAGCCCATTTCCCACCCTTCCTCTCCCATGTGGTAGGGGAGGGAAGGCGATGTTTGGAATATGGGAGGGCAAGGAAATTCAGATGGTAGGGGATAAAGGCAGGAGAGGGGAGAACTATGTCCAGCCCCACACTCTGGATCGTAGTGCTGGGGATGTATGATTCTTGATATCTAGTCCCTGGGACATCACCCCCCCCCCCCAACCCAACTTCCATCACACTGTCCCCCCCCCCCCATGCCCCTTCCCATGCCCCTCTCTTGCCTTGAATTCTATTGCTTCCTTGTCCTTTTCTTTCATGCTGCCCTTCTTCTACGAATGCTTCCCTCTTCCTCTGCTTTCCCATTCCCCTACCTACCTGCCTCCCCTTTTCCTGCCCACCCCCAATCCAATGATTCCCCTCTATATGTCCCTCTACCTAATTTCTGCAGGGTAGAACAGGGGAGTAAGAGGACGATGCAGGAGGATGTAAAGCACCAGAAAAGGAAGGAAACAGTCATGGTGAGGGCAATGCACAGGGGATGGGAGGTTACAGGGGTAGATGAGACACGTAAATAGAGTGAGTCATGGGGAAGGAGACAATAAAGGAGAGGGCAGAACATGACAGGGGGAGAGGAGCTAGTTAAGGGCAGGACATACATGGCAGGGAGGACACAGGTGGAGCTAGCCTGGAAGGGGTGGAGATGGGACAGGAGATGAGGGCTTGTGGGAGAGGAGCGGATATGTAATGTGTATGGTAGGAGAAGGACCTCGCCTCCCTCAAACTTATTCACGCCCCTATCTCAGGCCTCTGCATGTCAGCCCTTCTCAAACTATCCTCATCATAACCATGAGTTTGACATGTGAAGAAGGGATGGGGGCTCTGGGTTGGGGGATTGGAGACCCTGCACCCTCACACAAGTGGGCGTCATTGTCGCCAAAAGCATTCTGACCTGAAAGTCTGGCACTGCCTGGCTTTCTGAGGGTGTGAATGGAGGTAATTAGACCACAGAGGTTGAAGGGTGGAAGCCCATAGAGTACACGTTGAAGCCCCAGGAGGAGGGATGGGGACCTAGAAGGAGTGATGGGAACCCTGATAGGAGGGGTGGAATCGTTAGGTGGAGGGGTGAAATCGCTAGAAGGAGGGGTTGGAATGCTGGGAGTGGGGCTGGGGTTGTGGGCCCAGAAGGAAGGTGGGGGGCACTAGGACACTGAAGTAGTAGGGGTCCATACACTGCCGGGACCCTAGGCCAGGGTGATGCTGACAACTGACAAGAATGTGATGGGCCCCCACCCAGGGAGAATTTTCTCCCTACCTTTTCTCTTCTTTGTCCTTTCCTTTTCGGGGCACTCCTGGATCTGCCAATGTTTATTTTGCCATTAGTTTTTGCTTTCATGAATATGGAGAAAGAATGCTCATTCGTGGAAGTCCCATTTTGAAATAAGATTTAAACTGCAACACAGTTACCCAGGAACACTTATAGCAGGTTAGACAAAACAACAAATAATACAACACACACATTGATAAACTGGCTAAAAAGTCTTTGCATGTCCTTCTCTTTTGATCTGGTTACCCAATCCCACCACAGACTGCCTCCAATGCCTCAGTTGGAGGTGTCAAAATCACAACCCAGTGTACTTCAATGGATAGACCCCCCAAGTCAGCTAAGTGTCATCTTCTGGCAAGTATTTCAGACTTCAGCAGTGGGCCACTGTAACTCTATTCATATACCACATACAATCTCCAACTGCAGGAAATCTTAGATAGTAGGTAGGAATAATGCAGACTACATGGCTTTCTCTGCTTTTTACATAGAAATAACTATCTTTTATATATTATCATTATGTTCAGGGTTCTATAAAGGTCACTAAGGTAAAGAAACTAGACAAACTGTTTTCACTAGTGGACATGCAAACATCAACAAAGGTAAGTTTTTATGAGGGCCCAGCTAACAAAAAAACGTTTTCCTAACGGTCGGAAAACGTTTGCTGGAGGTTTGCAAACGTTTTGGAAAAACGTTTATAAAACGTTTATAAAACGTTAAAACGTTGACAGAAAAAAACGTTTGCAAGAAAACGTTTTATAAACGTTTGCAAAAGGTTTGAAAAAAACGTTTGCAAAAGGTTTGCAAAAGGTTTGTTTGCAAACTTTTGCAGACGAATTTGGTGAACAATCTAAAAGCCAGTCTGGGAATCGAACCCATAACCTATTGATTGGGAGTCCCGGGCTCTCCTTGGTGAGCTAACGAGGCTGGTGTAGAGGGAGCATAATTATAAGCCTAAGTCGATCCCTATTATGACAATAAGAGCATAGCCCATTAAAGCACTAGGCCTATTTGTCCTTTAGGGCCTAGTAATAGGGACCTTTAGCAACCCACGTAAAAGCTTATAAAACGCAAACGTAGCAGTGCTGAAAGGATAGGATACGTCTGCGTTAAATGAGCTTTTACGTGGTTGCTAAAGGTCCCTAATAAGGGCTTCAAAGTATAGGGACAAACATGATCCCAGCCTCACTCGGAGATTCAAGATCCATTTTAGTGCTTTCCATGTACCCTATAGTCTCGCATAGGTCATGAGGAAGTAATTATTATTCCTCTATGTTTCTATATAGCATAATGCACAAAATTAGCCATAGACAAAATTTGTTGACCATAGTCTTAGCCCTAGTCTGAATAGACAATCCCTCACACACAATGTTTCAGCCTCAATAAACGGGTTGACCGTGAATATCTAAAAAAAAGTCACTTTTATCCACAGGTAGTCCCATTTTGCCCAGTTTTGGGCCTAAAATCGACCTTAGGCCACATCAGTTTTTGCATGCCTCAGAAATTCCCCAACCCTTTACATAGCATATAACTACATGTGCTATTCTATACAATGGGTATTTGGGAACATCTGTGAATTTTTTCACAATTCTAGCCATTTTTGTTTCATCTGAGATATGACCCAATCAGCAGCCAGAACACTCTTCAATGCAGACCAGAATAACATATAACCTTCCATTACCCTGTACAGACATGTCGGCTTCATGGCCACATAGGTTAGGTGCCTGCCTTCAGGTCCCTTGTTACAACTTGTGTAGGTTCGAATCCAGGAGGTATTTTTGTAAATAAGTGCTTTATTATATTTTCAAAAAAGTGGTCTTTATCAAATGGAAATGTACGTTTTGATATGTAAATAATTATCAATGTATTTAGGCTTAGAGGTAAGAGAGACAAAATATAGCCCTACAAAAGCATTAGACAAGGTTTGTACAAAAATGTTTGTTTCCAAACGTTTCAAAAACGTTTTAAAATGTTTGGAAACAAACGTTTTCTTACAAACCATATACAAACGTTTTAAAACGTTCTGAAAACGTTTTTTGTTAGCTGGGGGCTATGATACTCTAAGCAGGTCCTTATGCAATCAACATAGAAACTTCAAATCTGGGCAGGCCTGTATGGGACCCACCACTTATCCCAGGACAAATCTATGGTGAGTCCACCAGGAAACCCATTAACCCTTTAGGGCCGAGCAAAAAACTTATTCTCTGGTGATGGGGCCGAGACATCTTTATAGGAACTTTCCCAGGGCTGAGCCTTTGGTAAATCCCATAGAGTTATGATGACTATAGTCGATGCTCCGCCCCCCATGGCATCGACTATAGTCAATGCTCCGCCCCCAATGGCATCGACTATAGTTGATGCTTGGCCCTAAAGGGTAAAGCAATGCTGATGGAGTTACTATTCATCAAATTATACACTTTGACAATACAGTGATGGCCATTTTTCCATTTTTCTGTCAAAACGAGGCATATTTCATGGGTAATCTCATTAAAAATTCAAAATGGCTGCCATATTTGTTCTTGAAAATGGCAGGGTTGTATTCCTTGACCTCATAAATGTCCTTTTTGCATTTTTATTTGTGTTTCTAAGTTGATTAGAAGCTGAGATAAACACATTTTTAGTTTTCGGGAGTGTACTGGCGGCCATCTTGAATAACTCAAATTGCCCAAGGATGAGAGCTCCACACCCACCCTAATAATCTTACCTAGACCCTATACATCAATAATCAGAAGAGAGAAAAACTTTATACTAGAAGTTGGGGTCAACCCCTCTGGCTTCCAGACTATATGGTGCGACTTGATGATATGTTTAAATATTTCTGATGTATGCATAATGAATTTGTCCTAATTTGTAATAAAAATGTCCGATTTGCAAACCATGATATCTTGCAATAAAAGAATTGTAAAAAGAAATCAGCCTGTTTTGCCGAACCCGGTCAGTGACTGGAAAGCAAACTTTCATTTTTGATCTGATTCCAAATGTAAGCCCCACTACGCACAGCGGAAACATTATGTTCAGTCTAAGGGAGTGGTCATTTTTTCACAACATGGGTGGGGTCGGTGTTTTATGGGGCGACCGGGTCAAAATCTTTTTGGTCCCCCCCCATTGGACGGGTCGAAATTTCTTCAGTCCCTCCCCCCAGGCAGGTTAAATGAAGCGCAGCCGACCCCTTTAAGCTCTAGTAATGCACAGGCTTTTTCACTAAAAAGTGGTGCAATTTTTTGGTCCCCCCTCAAGAGGGGTCCAAATATTTTTAGTTCTACCCCTCAAGAGGTGTCCAAATTTCTTTGGTTTCTCCCCCCCCCCCATCAACTCCCCCCTGCTGCTAAAAAATGACCACTTCCTAACCTTAAATGACATCTCTAGATGGACACATCATCAGCCACACCACAAACTCAGAGCTCTACTCTATGTGCCCCCAGCCATCTACCACACATCAGCTGTGTGCACAGCCCTCTATATAGGGCTGCATACTGCGTTAACGCAGCATGCCATTTGTCGTAATGATGCATGAGTGTAGCCCTGGTGAGGTATTGACCAGTGCTGCATTCACGCTTCATACCAACCCTCTAAAAGTTTGGCAGAGTCTACATGATGCACGAATGCAGCCTTGGCATGCTGCAATCGTGCATCATGACCACAAGAACGCGATGTGCATTAAAGCACTACATACCCCGTAGAGGGATATGGGTGCCATATCAGCGCCCCATTGCCCTACAGTTAGCGGGCTGTGACCTTGTCGTGACCTTAGGGTGACCTTAGCGTCCTATATTGTGTATATTGACAATAATAGTGTCGCAGGTCGGGAGACTACTGGAGCCACCTGGCGACAACATGGGTAACCAACATCCGGCGCGCTAACCCCCGCTGCCCTGCTCCGTCTGTGGCACTTAGTTCTGCTGTAACAGGCAGCGGGCAGTTAGCAGTTAGTCCTTAAGTCGTCTGTTACACACTACTCCTGTGACGTCATTCTGAACTCATTGTGGCCATCTCAATACAGGCCCTGTCTGTATGTCAGTGAGTAAACTTGGGTTTTTGCACCCTTAAGGCTGTCATAGCCCTTTTTAGTGAAAAAGTCCGCTCATTAGTAAAACTTAAAGGGGTCGGTCGCGCTTAATTTTAACTTGCCTGAGGGGGGGGGGGGGAAACCAAAAAAATGTCAACCCCTCTCGTGGGGGGACCAAAGAAATGTCGACCAGCTCGTGCGGAAATCCGCAGATCGAGTTGGGCAATATCAAACATGTTCAAACTCGATCGGGAGGACGTCCCCACAGACTTACCCAATCTGCTTGGTTACTGATCGAGTCAGGCCCATCTGCGGTCAGCTGTAAGGGAGTTGTGATTTTCATTTCGGGTTGGTGTATTCAGTCTTGGGACTGACTAAAAAGAATTTGGACCCCTTGAGAGGGGGTTACAAAACAGGTGGGGGGCATTAAATACTACCCCACTCCCCCCCCCCCCTTTTTTTTTGAATTGAAAATAGGTTAAGAGCTTCAACTACAATAATATTTTGGAAAATATTGCACACTCGCACGAAATCTGACCTCCCCCTCTGTGGAAAAATAAGCACTCCCTTAGGGGCAAAAAATTTGGACCCCTTGAAGGGGGGAAACTACAAATTTGGACCCCTCTTGAGGGGGACCCAAAAAAGTGCACCCCTTTTTAGTGAAAAAGCCCGCTCATAACTATAGCTTAAAGGGGTCGGTCGCGCTCAATTAAAACTTGCCTGAGGGGGGAAACGAAAAAATCGTCAACCCTTCGCACGGGGGGGACCATAAAAATGTCGACCAGCTCGTGCGGAAATCCAATGACCCCCCCATGTTATTAAAAAATAAGCACTCCCTTAAAGGACATAAATTGGCTGCAGCTACTCCATAACAGACTACAACCACACAGTACCACAGTCTGTGAGGACAGCACCATGACTCGCTGTCACACACCAACAACAATCTCATCAGTTCATCTCCAGTTGATGCGGCCGCGTGTTTTTGATGAGGTAATTTTCATTTGGCAGCTCGGGAGTGTTGCTGACCTGACTGAGTGGTGCCTGACCTCTGTGACCTCAGTTTGAGCTGCTCTCTCATCTGCCGCAGTCGGGATGAGTCGTATGTGGTTCATTCATACTCGGGACCGGGGACAGGGACTGGGGCCCATACGGATCCCAGTCAGCATTGGTCCCTGGGGCCTATATATGTGTTTTACTTGGGCCAGCTGGGCTTGCCCATATCTGGGTTATGGTCTTTTTTTCCCATGGTTACCAGTGGGAGCCCAGATGTGTCAGCCTACAAAAACTTTTTTTTCATGAATATAATATAGTAAATATTTCGAAACATACTGACATCTGATTTCCCTCCAGAAATTACCATTACTGTACATTTTTATAGTGTGTGCTAGATCCGGGTTAGGGCTGGGCACTGGAAATCTGGGCTGATCCATCTGATCCTCCACTGGTAGCCCTGGGCAAAAAGGACCAAAACCCAGGGTGGGCAAATCAGCTTGCCCCAGTAAAATCGCATATGGGCCCAATTAAGCAATAATGACTGGGTTGGGACCACGAGGGGTTACTTTCCTGTTACACTGTGTTCACTCTAATGTTAACACCATGTGGCTCCGATACTGCCTATATATTGCTGTGTCTCACCAAATTGATACAGGTTGAAACTGTTTTGACTCTTTTTTTTTAATCTTTAAAATTGACTCGCACACTCCAGTGCTGACCCGCTGCCAATGGTGTCGACTTGTGGATTATCAAATTGACTCTGAAATAACCCAAAAATTACTTAAGATATAAATGTTTTTCTCAAAATTGGATAAAAATTTATAGGGTCGGCCCTGTTTTGCCAGGTAGGCTTGGATACTCTGAAACGAACCTTTTTAAAAATTTGGCCTTAGATAGTCAAACAGTCGTGAACCATATATGCCCACTTCGCCCGGCTTAGTGTATACTTGTCATCTGCATTAATTTGCAGACTGTATATTCAGTAAAAGAAACAGATAAATTGAAAAATTGAAAATTGGTCATAGAGGTGCACTGGTCATAGAGGTGTGCCGGTCATAGAGGTTTACTGGTAATAGAGATGCACTGGTCATAGAGGTGCACTGGTCATAGAGATACAGTAGTCATAGAGGTGCATCGGTCATAGAGGTGCACCAGTCATAGAGGTGCACTGGTCATAGAGGTGCACCGGTCATAGAGGTACATTGGTCATAGAGGTGCACCGGTCATAGAGATGCACCGGTCATAGAGCTGCACCGGTCATAGAGGTGCACTGGTCATAGAGGTGTGCTGGTCATAGAGGTGCACCAGTCATAGAGATGCATTGGTAATAGAGGTGCACTGGTCATAGAGATGTGCTGGTCATAGAGATGTGCTGGTCATAGAGGTGCACCGGTCATAGAGGTGCACTGGTCATAGAGCTGCACTGGTCAAGGAGGTGCAATGGTCATAGAGATGTGTAGGTCATAGAGGTGCACCGGTCATAGAGGTGCATTGGTCATAGAGTTTGAACATGTATCAATTTGGTGAGCACCACTTCATAGTATTACAAGCTGCTGTGCTAATTGTACAGACCTATTGCATTCAAAACTGACAGGGGAAAATAGAGATAGATAGAACTAAAAACAGGACAGAGGGGAAAATACTGGGGAAAAACACCGACAAAGGTGAAGTAATAGATTATCTAGATGGTTTAGATTAGAGATGAGTTGGTGTCCAACAACTGGAGCATTTACTTTTCGGGGGAGATTATGTCTATCCAATCACCCCCAAAGAAATGAACAATACATACAGCAAACTTGTGACTAGACATTGTGATTAAGGACAGTATGGTTACTACAATTTGCAAGGTTTTTGTAGTCAGCAATCAAAAGATATAAAATATAGAAATACAATGATATTTGATTCCATTGAATTACAGAAGAGGTTGATACTTTTAATAACTGCACTTAATCAACTAACATTTTTGATTACAGCACCTCCATTCCATTGTCTAAATGATGATGATTAACAGAAAGTCATTCATTAGGATATTACTACCAGGGGAAGGGGGGGGGGTAAACCAATGGAGACCAATAGAGAAAAGGCACGGTTGATACTTTTGTGTACAGGACCGACGCACTCTGTGACAATTTACGAGTGACACGACAGGCTGCGCGACCCGGGCTGGTTTTTAGCCACTTATACTGCGGCATTCAGCAGACAGTCAGCCAATAAGAGGTAGTGTAAATAACAAAAACACTGCTAACACTTTAAGGACGATATGACACGCTCATGCATTGTTTTTCCCATTTGGTTGTTATGATGTTATGATGCATGAATGCAGCCCTGTCAAACATCATACCGACCCTGCAAAATTGACACACTCGCGACGCATCACTTGATGCACCATTAGCTATGCATTAGGGTATCATGACGATAAGGAACATACATCATTTAAGCATCATGCCGATATGATGGCATCCTTAAAGTGTTAATGTAGTACGTTAACTTCCATACTGCAGGCCGCACTGTTGCTGGTGTGCACGGCCTGTAAGTACCAGCACCGGCACTGATAAATAAGTGTAAATACAAAAATGAACCGGCGTTCCCTTGGTATCTGATGTAAATTTTAGTATGTCACATAGATCACGGGAACATGGATCATTTCCCCCCTAAAAAAATATTTTGGAGCAAATACTATGGATTTTAATGGAAAAAAGGGCAAATGAAGACACAAATAATGTTTTCTCAGAATAGTGTAATGAATGAATGGATTAATGAATTTTGACAAATTTGACATGATTTGGTGGATTTTAAGGTCAATTTGTAGGTATTTATTTACATAACTATAGAGTAATGAATATGATTTATTAGCATTTCCAAAGTTTCGAGGGAGGGGGTAAAAGATACTCTGCACCCCTATTTCTAGGATTGGGGGGCCCCCCTGCCCCCCAACCCTGTCCCGAAACCCCTGCCTGCGAGTCATTTGCCCAGGCTGCATTGGTGCATCATCCCATTGGATTCTTTTAGCAACATGCCGTCCAGAAAGGGTTAATCCTGTAGAGGCCGCATATGACCCTGTCCTCTTGTTACAAGCTGGCTGGACTGTATAATGGAAGGATGAATAACCAAAAAGAGGATAAACAGGAAAATACCGCATAAATAAGACACGCGCTGTAAATCAGCGGGTATTAACTACCGGAAGTGGCAATGGTCGCAGGCGCAATACGCTACTCTGACTGATGGCCGAACGATACAATAGGTTTTGTGTATAACCATGTGGCTGGTACCCTTGTGTAGGTGGCCATATTGTCCCCTCAAAGCCTTTGAAAAAGTTTGGACAATTTTGACTAAAGAAGAACTGGCAGAAGGGAGTGCTCAGTTTTTAACCACAGGTGGGGTGGTGGATTCCAGGGCGGGGGGTCAACCCCTACGGAAGGGGAATACAAATATTGATTAGTGTATCTGATTCACTGTTTCTTTTTTAACATTTATCTACATTACTGGTAGTTGAATTGAGCAGTTACATCTACGACAATAATCAGAAATTTGTACAAAGTGGGCTGATCCGCACTCCCAGGTAAAGAATTTCAATCAGGTAATAATGTACATCAACACTATTACTAATAAACTACTCGGCAAAAGAGAAACGTTCTTTATCTCCCACCCCTGTTCCATCAGCAACAGATCAAACTAAGGATCATCTTTTTCATTTAGCAATAAGATAGCAGTCACTCGGTGGTTTAAGTTTCCATTCAAAAAGAACTGTAATTTAATACTCCTACTTGTGTAAATGTGTTACTAAGTATTACAAAGTATATTGTATTATTGTTGTAGAGTAGACAATAAGTCGTGTTGTCTAGGTAATGATGAGAGGTATCAATTACAAATACAATTAAATCGTCACCTGTGAACAATTGACACTCCATGAAACGTGAACTCACTGTTATAGCACACACCGGAAGTGGTAAATGCCCTCCTTCCGGTAACAGAACCACGCCCCATCTGGTGGTGAAGTGAGGAACTATTGCATCAAAAGAGCTTATAGTGGAGTCTGATTACAAAGGGTACCTCCCACCCTGCATCGTGTAATAGGTCTGTCTGCTTGTCTTTTAGATATGTATTTAGTAAGGTGGAATTTGAATATATTACAGTGAAACTTTATTACAGAAAGCTCTCTTATAACAAACAATTGCTTATAGCAAACAAAATAGTTTGGACCCATTTTCATCGTTTCTGCATAGATATACCTTGGTTACTACGATATTTGGTTATGACAAACAGATATTTGTTTTATGATGTTTGTTGTACCGAGGTGTTACTGTAATATGCTTGATCACCCTAAATGATACGTTATTGGACTTTGTTCATACATATTCACATCTCTATGGAAATATTTTTTTGCAAAATCTGACCTCGACGACCTAGCCTATGGTGAGATACAGACTTCTTTTGGATCAAACAAACGTAGTGCCATATTAAGTGTTCATACAGGCGGCCCGCAGTGACAAAAGTTTCATTACAAATATAAAAAGTACCGCCCGTCACAATATAGCACTGGGGCACTTTTCCATTTGTCGGGCCCTGTACTGCCAAGAAAGGCGCTTCATTATACAAAATGCTATTTTAATGTCCAAGACTCAATATATCAAGTACCTAGATCTTAGCCCACTCATGCCTCATGTACTATTATGTATATACATTTATATGCCAATTCTGTCTGCTTTTCTGTGAGTAATGTTAGCAACTCTAAAACACTACAATGCCTCTCACCCCCTCCGCCCACATGCTGCACCACGGCAGGTGAGAGCCCCCCCCCCCCCACCCCACAGGTACCCCCACCACAGCCCAACCACAGCAACATCGATCTGCTAATGATCTGTGAGCACAGGGTGGAGTAGTGGTAGAGGGGTCAAGCATTAGAGGGTGGGGGTGTCGCGAAAAGTGGCAGTGAGATGGTAGGAAGGGATGAGAAGTGATGGTCTTGGGATGAGGACAGGTTTAAACCTGAGTATCATAACAATCTGTAGATCAAGTGCATAGCCTGTTATCTAGCTGTTTGAGGAGAGCACTCTATCAACCGTCTGACGATGACAATCATTCCTTCAGAATAGCAACATCAGATTCTAATATTATCCCACCGTCTTTTTGCTTTGTCAATAGTTAAGAAGAACTAAGTAATTCTTTGATGATATCACTGAGGGTCCCTAGCTCCTTACCCGTCTCCCTCTCTCTCTCTCTCCCTCTCTCTCTCTCTCTCTCTCTCTCTCTCTCTCTCTCTCTCTCTCTCTCTCTCTCTCTCTCTCTCTCTCTCTCTCTCTCTCTCTCTCTCTCGTGTATATATAATTGTATATAGTTTGATAATGTTCAGCAAATAATGGTAAGGGGCATGCAGTCATTTTTAGCATGCAGGACAGTCGGCCAATTTTGCAGGATCAGATAGATTTCTGCAGGGCCGGATACCAAAATCAAAGTCTTGCATAATATAGAACAGGATAGCATTTATAAAAGAAAATGATAACAAAAATTGCTTTGATTTGCCTAGAATATTAGTGTGCCCTCTAAAATTTGTAAAGCCACTGCTCAACGTGTTTTGGCAAAGACTGGACATGTAATAGCAAATTGGATTTTCTAGTTGAGCCAAAATCACCACCCCCAGTCCCCCTCCCCCTCCCCCCCCTCCCCCCTCCCCCCTCCACCCTCCCTCCCCCCCCCCCCCTGTACCTGTTTAACCTTAAACCAGCTCGATACCATATCAATTACCCACAATCCCCCTTTGTCGGCGCCATTTTCCAGGCGGCTCCTGTGATCCAGAAACCAGAACAAAGACTCCCGGCATGCTCACTGTGGCCACTTCCGGTGGCACAGCCGCGCGATTCCCAAACTCTGTGCTCGCTTCATTTCCCTTGGCGGCTGTGGGAGGTAGTGGTGATCGCCCGGGGAGGGTGGTTGGGTGGAAAAACGATTAATGCTTGTGCACTGCGGTGTAAGGAGACAAATGGGTGTTTAACAAGTGAACGCCTCTCCCCTGGTTAGTCCTGTAAGGATGGATGTCGCTAAAAGATGACATTTGTCGTCATGATCAGCCTGTCATGATGTATGAATGCAGTCCTGGTGAGTAACTTGCCAGACCTGCTGTGGTGCATCATGGCGACCCTTCGGGAGTGTCTCAACCCTATAGGGTCGGCATGATGCATGAATGCAGCACTGGCGAGTTACTCCCTTGGGCTGCATTCATGCATCATGACGACCAAGGACTATAAGCACACTGTACTACCCCTAAAGGGTTAACAAGGGACGCTCCCCCATGAAGAGGGGGTTTGGGCTGATTTTGTACCAGGGATGGTCCTAGTAGTTGTGTGTGTGTGTATGGTGGTGGTGGATGGAGGGGGGGTGCAGGCAGGAGGGGGTGCAGGCAGGGGGGGGGGAGGGGGGGTGTACTGATTTCTGTATTTTTCATGTGCTTCCACGCCGCAGAATATCGACCAGACACCGACGATACCCCTCTGTGTTCTCACTTATTTTAGTTACATCCTATTTTTCTACTTCACATAGATCTATCAGTTTGGAGAAATTGCAGTATATCCCTTTGACTATAACACTATGTCCAAATCTGCAGTTGTACCTGTTTTTGTTGTCTTGTCTCTGCTACTGTCTTACTAAACTTATTTCCATCTGATCTCACAGTGTGAGATACAGAGAGAAGAAACAGCGTTAAAAGGGAGTCCAGGCTGCCTCCAGAATGACTCCCCTCTCTAGGGGAGTCCAGTTCACCTAAGATGACTCTCTAAGTGACTCTCTGGCTGACCTGAGGGAGTCACCTGGGTGAGTCATATGACCCAGAGAGCTATATGCCCCCCTCATGTGACTCACTTAGGTCAGCCAGAGAGTCACCTAGGCTCCCTTAGGCGACCTGGACTCCCCTAAAGAGGGGAGTCATTCTGGAGGCAGCCTGGACTCTCCTTTGATGCTGTTTCTTTTCTCTGTGTATCTAGAAGATAACTATATATCTAGAAATGAAAATAGATGGCTCCTAATCATAAAACACCACATGTGCGATTTCATGATTAGGAACCATTCGTTTCTAGTTATCTATTGTGTATAACATTACCTGTCTGCGTCCATTCTCCGCTAACACCTTCACACTCAAAAAGAATGAACGTCATTGTTGCCAAAGGCACTGTCACCTCAAAGTCAGTGACGCTCACTTTTCTGAGTGTGTTGTCTTTTATGAAATATTGATTAGCGTTTGCTTGATATTGACGTTTTAACATAATTCATTTTCACTGTATGAACATAAGCATATAAGCCATTTCTTTTTGCATAAGGTAACTCTTTCAGTGGCTTTTAGTTCCATGTCAATGTCACGGAGAGCACATAATGACATTTCAGCGGCTTAAAAGTGGCATTTAATGGAATTAAAGATGCTCAAAATTTGACTTAAAGTGGTCCAATCTTTGCTTAAATTCCAACATTTGTGCAGTGATTTACATTAGGGAGTGATCATTTTTTAACAACAGGGGGTCGGTGGGGGTGGGGATGGGGGTCAAAAAAATGTAAAATGTGGATGCAAAATATTCTGCACGCTCTGCGCAAAAACGCACCACACACCCCCCTGTTGTTAAAAAATCACTCCCTAACATAATGGTTGTTGTTTGTCTTCCCCAGGTACCCCCGTACGGCGGCCGTGGACCAGGGCGGAAGTTATCCTGATCCAATAGGAGCCTCAGAACGACATCACGTGACTGCACCAGCCTATCAGCAGCTGCCTTACAAACAGGCCTCCTACCCAGAACGAGGCTATGACGTCATGACGTCACACATGACGTCACGTGTGACGTGTTACACCACGTCATCCTCCAACATGGTAAACATCAAGCAGGAGCCGAGGGACTTTGCCTACGAGGAGTTTAAAGGTGAGTTACAGAGTATCTGATTGGTTGTATGATTCTAGTACCACAATGACCATTGTCATGGTTTTATCGAACCCTGATGGCCTTACACCTTATATAATGTACCACAGTTGGGTGAAAAGACAAATTGATAGGACTGTTTGTATAACACGGAAAACCAATCACTCGGTATAAGTCGGATTTAGTTACGCGTGAGTAGCTGCATAAATGTGATAAGCCTTGGATAATGGCAATTATCCTCGGCTGGCGCCTTGGACAATTGCCCTGTCCTTGGCTTATAAAAAGTATACAACAATTGACTTGTAGACTACCACATCTAATGCAAAACAGACTTATACTGCCACCCAGAAAGGAGGCCATGTGCAAGGGGCTCCGGATCATCCTTTTTGCACAACCTTTTTTTGATAAACATTTCATGAAAATGAAAAAAAGTAATACATTACTACAAAAGGAAAAATAAGGTTTGTTTAAGGTAACATGGGCAGATATTTGTGGGGTCGGTATGTCAGATTTCTTTTGAACTTATTTTTTTAACATAAAACTACTAGCCAGCCTCTCGGAAGACCCTAAAAAGGGTAAAAATAAGGAATATCTTCAAAATTGCATAAAAAACGTCGGGTCGGCCCTGATTTGATAGGGTCGGTTGAGTGACCTGAAACAAACCGTTTTTAGGCCTTAACCACGTTTTCCATTCAATTTGTGTGTTCTATCGGCCAAAATAAGCTGAGTCTCCGCCAGGTCTATTTCGGCGTACAATCTCATTATCAAACATGTTTTTCCTTTAAAATTGACCTGAATCATAAGATTTCTAGGCTCTAGATATTGGATATACTCTGGCATTTAAATTTGTATGTTCTTCTGGGTTTTTTAAAAGTTTTTTTTCTTTAAGTATTTTTTTGGGTTGAATAATAACATGATAATAATAACAATTATAAAAATATAAATGAAATTAACCTAGCACATGCGCGTTGCATTAGCTATGCTGGGACGTTTAGTAGAGTATGATTGTGACCCTTGGCTCACACGTTTAGTTTTGGGCCCATATTTATATACAT
The DNA here is from genome assembly GCA_947462335.1 of Harmothoe impar. Classification (NCBI taxonomy): domain Eukaryota; kingdom Metazoa; phylum Annelida; class Polychaeta; order Phyllodocida; family Polynoidae; genus Harmothoe; species Harmothoe impar. The sequence goes on from CANHQG010000202.1 coordinate 26,120, forward strand.
GTATATATATATATATATATATATATATATATATATATATATATATATATATATAAATATAAATATATATATATATATATATATATATATATATATATATATATATATATATATATATATATATATAGCTGTATAGAGCTACGGTTAAGAAACTCAAGGTGCCTGCCCCTGTATGGCCGTGTGATATGTGAACAAAGGGAACACCTACATATCCCTGTACCATCCTACACAGGTAGCCCAACAACAAGTGCCCTATAGGATGTTCTACACTGCATGAATATTGCTATTTAAGGACTCTCAGCACCCAAATTGCACTAAAACTGTTTGAGGGGTATACTTCCAAGGAAATGTGTTAAACCTTTACATATTATACATCCATTGAACCATTTATAACAGTTTTATCAAATTCCTTCAATTATTTCTCATTTTAGTAGCCATGGAATGTGGATGGAACAAAAATGTTCCATATTCAGCCTCTTTTTTTAAGATTATTTAAGCCTACAGAGCTCTTCAAAGTTGCATTGTTAGCTAAAATGTGGGTGATAATAGGGGTAAATAGCCATTTTTACCATTTTTTAGTAACTGACATCAATATCAGTCTAAAATAGTTAAACCTAAGAATTATGTCCATTTTCCATCCCATAATGATGTTGAAATGAAAAGAAGATAAAAAGGAACTTTTTTGTTCAAAAAGGAATGTTTTTGTTCCATTCATATTCCACAGTGACAAAAATTCCAAATAATGCAAGGAATTTGACAAAAGTATTAACGATGGTTCAAATGATGTATGTATGTAAAGGTGTAACACATGTACTTGGAATTATACCCTCAAAACCGTTTTAGTGCAATATGGGTGCTGAGATTCCTTAAGCAAAGATTGGACTGCTTTAAGTCACACTTTAAGTATGTTTAATGTCGTCGGTAAATGCCACTTAAAGCCGCTTTAATGTCATATGACCTTTCCCTGATATGAACATGAAATTTAGTGAACTCAAAGCAGCTTAAAGTGTGACTTTAAGCAATGGAAAGTATGCTTAAATGCCAACATTCGTGCAGTGCTAGTTAGAAACTAGAGCCGCATAGAAACACCTCCCCCACATTAGATATGCACCTATAGACGCCTGCCTTGTGTCCACACGACCTGCTCCCCCCCCCCCCCCCACCCACCCACACACACACCTCCCGTTACTTCCGGCCCGACTTCCGGCCCCGCTGGCCGCCCGCCTATTCTGGGAAACACGTCTCTGCGCTCTCCTGCCACAGTCGGTCACTCCCCTCCCTGAGTGTCGTTTGTCAAAGGGAGGTTTGGGCTGACCGCTGCTCGCCGCAGATTGCATATTTAGAGGTGAGGCTTCACGGGAGGTGGGGGAGGATGATTGTTTCTGGTATTATCGACCACCTGTTTTTTTTTTCTTATTTTATTGCCCACTTTCTTTTTTTTCTTATATTATCGCCCACTATAATGTTTTCTTATATTATCGCTCGCTATCATGTTTTTCTTATTTATTGTCCACTATTATCTGGTATGAAAAAGGGTAAAGATATTGATTTTATTACTATTCTGCCCTGCATTTATATGAAACCTGTACTCTTTTCAGAGGCCTGTACTTATATTAGCAGCGACAATATTTAAAAGATGCATTTGTTAACCTCATTTTTCCCATCCTCCCTTTACTCCCTATATTTGTGGCATCATCTGTGTAATTGTTTTCCATGGTTTCACATGAGTACTTTCAAGGAGACGGAATCAATTTACCACTTTTCAGATTCTGTTCACTTTTCTGCTAATAATAGATCGCTTGCATCCACTCCCTTTTTACTATATTCAAGTTAGTACATCCAATGTGTGGGACTAAAAAATAGATTTCCCTAAGAATGAGCCAGAATGTTCACAAATAATGTATTTCACTTCCTATCTGTTCCATTCCTCCTTATTCCTTCCGGCTTTGCTCTAATAACATTTTATTGCCCAATATATGGTCATTTTTGAATAAAAGCGTACCAGTTTTTATTCCCCTTATTCACCTCTTTTATCTAAATTTCATACCTTTGCAGTGTTTGAAATACATTAAAGTAAGATTTAGAATTTGAACAAAGTCGGATATACCCACTTTCACTGTCCCTGCCCATCATCAGGTCCCACTTTGTTGTGAAGTTGTGGAAGGCACAGTCAGTGGCTCTACTCTGTAAGTCTCATTTGTCAAAAGCTGGTCTCTGACCACCATGCCGCACATTGTACATGTAGAGAAGTGGCTTCTCGGGCAGTGAACTGCCGCTTGGTGTATTGGGTAGCTCACAGTGAGAGCAGTCGGGGATATTGACTAGGCAGTAGATGGACCTCTCCCGTTGATCTCCTTGTCCCTTCGGGGATGACATGTTGCTACAAGGTGTCATCGTCATGATGCACCAATGCAGCCCCGGCGAGTTATACTCACCGGTGCTGCATCAGTGCATCATGCCTTCGGGAGTGTCTCATCCCCATAGTGTCAGCATGATGCTTGAATGCGACAATGGCTCTTTACTTGCCAGGGCTGCATTCATGCATCATGATGACCAAAGGCATGATGCATTAAAGCATTATGCCGTCCTTAAAGGGTTAAGCAATCTCTGTCTGACTCTCTGTCTGTCTGTCTCTCTTTCTCCCCGTCTCTCTCCCTCTCTCTCCTCTCCTCTCTCTCTCCCTCTCTCCCTCCCTCTCTCTGTATCTCCTTCCTCTCTCTCTCCCTCCCTCCCTCCTTCCCTCCCTCCCTCCCTCCCTCCCTCCCTCCCTCCCTCCCTCCCTCTCCTTTTCTCTCCTCTTCTCTTCTCTCCTCTCTCCCTTCCCCCTCTCCTCTACCCCTCCAGCCACAGCCCCCTACTACCCTACACCCCGGCAGTGACACCTCCTCAGTGAACTCCTTATTTGGCGGTTTAATGCTTGGTCAATTGTCACTCACGTTAGGCTGGGAGTAAGTAGAGGTGGTGATGGGGCATGAGAAGGAACATGAAGGGGGGGGGGGGGGGTAGGGCCAAAAAATGGGAAAATGTGTGTTTTAGGCTACATGGTCTAAAAATCTAGGTTATGTAAGTCAGAGTTTTCTTTATTAAACTTAAAAAAAAAGCTTTAGCAAACTAGCACCAAAATATTGACTCGCCAACTCTAGTGCCCACTCACCGACCACTGTGTCCGGAGCCTCGGCTCAGCTATAAGATAGCCACAAAATATTTTTTCGACATAAGATAAAATTCTAGGGTCGGCCCTCTTTTGCTAGGTATGGTCAGGTAACCTGAACACACCGTTTATTATATTTTTTGGCCTGAGGAGGTGAGAGGGAAGGGGGTAGTCCTAACCCCATTCAGGAGTAAAAACGAGGCTCAATTCCCGCCAAAACCAGGGACGCAGCAAAAGCTGCTTTCAGTAATGTGGAATCTCGCGCTTTCTCGCCTTCCCCGAGACAACGGGAGAAGAATGCGGCACGGCACGACAATGACAATGACTGCCGCCCTCCGTGACCCCCAGAGGTCACGGGTCTCGTGACCCCCGGCCGGGTCTCGCGTGACGAGGGGAGAGTTCGGCGCAAGGCATGATGGGTAAAACATGAGGAGGTGGCTGAGGGTGTGGCGGGGTGAGCGGGAGGACGGCAGGAGGGGAGCGGCCATTATAGTGCCTCTACATGGGTACTCAGATTTATAGGTGCGTCACCGCGTCACTTTTTAGGAAATATATGCCGCGTCACCACGTCAGTTTTTAGGAGATATTGTGCGTCACTTTTTAGGAATATATAGGAATAACTAGGACTAAAAAAAGTTGTGTTCAGGTAACATTGTCCCAAAAAATAGGGTCGGTAGGAGGGGAGGAGGGGAGCAGCCATTTTTGTGACTGCAGAGGGGTTTCCGGCGACCTGGCGACCAGGCGACTTTTCGACCGACCTGGGGCAATAATTTAGGCGACCTGGAGACCTTTGTACAAACTTGATTATAGGATATAGGGTCTAAAAAAACGACCTTGCGACTTTGCGGTCTTAATTTCTGCGACTTTCTGACCTCAGGTAGGGACCCCTGTGCACCCCCATGTATACAACTACAGGTCGCGGGGGGTATTTGGGTTCTGATTTCTTGACCTCCTGCCTCCCAATCAACAGACTGTCCATTGATTCTCTTCCCTACTCACTAATAAAGGGGCTGTATTTTCAAGTCCATAACCAGACATATCTCCACGCTGAGCCCATTAATATTCTTAAGTCCCCTCATCTCATATAGTTATGTTCATAGTTGCATGTGCCATGTGTACTATTTAAAGTGGCATAATCACATTTTTTTGTATAGTCGTCTGCTATGTGGTTTAGTGTGAGTGGTGATATTGGCTCATCCCCCCCCCCCCGTATCAGTAGTAATGGCCGGCCCCTCACCCCGGGCGGTGAGGTGGTCGGGGGCAGGTCGTGAGCGGTGACATAACTGTCGTGAACGGCGTCATGACCCGTACATGCCCAGCTCACCCGGCCCACTCTCCAACACTCTCCGACACGTAGAGCAGACTCTGCACCAGCATGGAACTCTACTGTGAGGAGGGGAGAAAGGGTGTTCTCAATGTCTGCAAACTTTAAATGTTTGTCAGAAACGTCCCCCTCCTGTACACACATACTTCGAATAAAGGTTTTTATTCATAATAAGGGAGTGCTCATTTATTAATCACAGCGGGGGGGGGGGGGGTGAGATTTCATACGGAGGCAAGAGATTTTTTTACGCCCCCCCCCCTCCTCGGGAGAGAAAGCTTTTCATGCCTTCCCTCGCAGTAGCCGCCGGAGAAATTTTGCCCCCCCCCCCCTTTGAACGCATGGCCTTTTTTGCTCAAAAGGGGCTGAATTTTTTACGCTCCCCCCACAAGAGGGGTCAGAATTTTTTACGCCCCCCTCGGGAGGGGTCAGAAATCTTTACGTCCCCCACCCAAACCCACCCCCCCTGTAACTAATAAATGAACACTCCCTAAAGTAGTGTTTAAGAATGAAATCAAATCCCAGCCGTAATCAAGCACAAAATGTAGCTATAGCAAGGTAGCGGGAGGCCTTATGCGGGTGGCCATTGCTTGATCTGGTACCAGCGAAATTATAGCTAATAGCAGTCATCACAATGGGTACCAACTGTTACATAATGCACCCTAAAAAATCTGCAGTGAATGCAGGGAATTTCTCATTGGTTGATAATGCATCCAGCTAGAGGCCTATATGAACTTTGGGCAGAGGTACAGCAGGTCAGACCCAGGTGCATGCTGGGAGACCAGTGCTGCCACCTAGCGGGGTCGGGAGGCGTCAGATTAAGGAGGCACCACACAGAATCCTACCGCAGTATCTCCCACACACCTTATACATCAACCAGAAGTACAGCGAGTATTTCAACAAGTCCCTCCCACCCTGCCGTCCCGGGGTTTAACTGCAGCTGTTATTTACCGTAACGGGTGGTGGTACATCATGCAGGGTTATACGCCGTGTTTTACTGGTTTGAAAGCCGTGTAAAAGATGCCTGGCATTAATATAGATTAGGTCTCACATGAGAATATGGTGCTTCAACTTAACCATTTAGGGGCAGCAACGCACTTAAATGCACTTCATCCTTTTGTTGTTATGATGCATGAATGCAGCCATGAAGAGTAATTTGCATGCATCATGCTGACCTGATGAGTTTGATACATGTGCAACACACGCGACACGTCAATATGATGCACTAGTATAATGCCTGGGACATTATACGACCCATAACAGTTTGATAGTTAACTGGAATTGTTATGGGCTTTATTACCCAAGTTATGTTCGAAGAGTGACCTTCCTCCGAATCATTATTACTTTGTCATATGGTGGATCTATCGATGGATTTCATTTTTTAGATATAGTAAATAAAAAGGTGTTTGAGGTTGTAAGTAGTATGTATAAATGACTACAGAATTCAGGTTAGGTTTTCGCAGCGTCCTAGGATTTAAAAAGTGTAAGTAGTTTAGACAAATGAACCTCAGACTCAGGTGGCCGGATGGAACCCAAACCAGTTTGCCACATAAAAAGGTTCTTTTATTTATCCGTACCGCTACTCATACGCCACTTTTTAAATGCTTCTGCCTACACTGATAATCTTTATGATATGGGATTTAGACTGTAGTGGCTATCCTAGCCATAGGGATATTTATCAAAATGATGAACCGATATTCAAAAACGACTGAGGCATAACATAATTTAACTAATCCCTACTTAATAAGTCTTTAACTTATTTAAGCTAATACTTAAAATGTGAAGACTAAGGGAGTGGTCATTTTTTAACAACAGCGGGGGTTGGTGGCTTTGGGGGGGAACCAAAATAATTTGGACCCCTCTTGAGGGGGGGACCAAAAAATTTGCACCCCTTTTTAGTGAAAAAGCCCGCACGTTGCTGTAGCTCAAACGGGTCGGCCGCGTTCAATTTCAACTTGCCTAAGGGGGCGGAACCAAAAGAATTTCAACCCCTCCCATGGGGGGGGACCAAAAGAATTTCGACCTGCTCGCGTGACAATCCACTAACCCCCGCCCTGCTGTTACAAAGTGACCACTCCCTAAGGTGCGTTGGTCACTACTCACTAACCTGACAGTAATAACTAACCAAGGTTATAATTAGCCATATAGGGAGCCAGGAAATGACTAACTAGTTTAACCACTAGTCACTGAGGTGTCAGCCAGTACTGCACTGTCAGAAGTTATTGTAGCTGCACAGCGAGATATACTGTAGCTGTACAGTATAAAAGGAGGTACTTTTGGTTTCCAGTATCACATACTGTTCAGCTACACTCAACTACTGTAGAATACCACACACAGGAGATCCTGGGTTCGAGTCTAACCTTGGTACAATGAGAAATACGTTTTTCTTCTCATTTTTCTTTAACCCAGTTGACATGCATTTCCACCTAGATTGACATAGAAATTTCAGCTAGGAAATATTTGAATATGTACACGTGTATAATTTAGATTTTCTATTGATAAACAGCAGTAGTGCCTATTGTGCCAAGGTGGGATTCGAACCCACAATCTCCTGTGTGTGGTGTTCTACAGTAGGTGAGTGTAGCTGTACAGTATGTGATACTGGAAACCAAAAATACCTTCTTTTACTATACAGCTACAATACTTACTTCTGACAGTGTGAGTGAGGTCAGGATATGAGTGTATGTCTCTGCCTGCTTTGTGGCTGCAGATGTCAGCCCTGTTAAACTAGTTCTCCATCTGACAGGGACAATGTCACTGACACCACCCACTCACAGTCGCCTTCTGTACAGCCGGTATGGTATCGTGTTCAAAGAGACCATGAAGGTTGGTTTGGGGATATCTAGAAATTTGTGTCTCTCAAACTTGTGTCTTCAAGTTACCTGGTATTTCTTTTAAAGATAACATAAGTCATCTCCAAAAAGTCATTCACTCTGCAAAAGCCATTTGCCCACAATCAAACATTTGACCCAATTTGGATATTTGACCGACTTTGGGTGTTTGGTCTTATTTGGACCTTTGGCATCATTTTAAACATTTGGGACCAATTTGACTTTTGGCACTAATTATCAAACAGTCTCCATGAAAACCTTTTCACCATGAAGGACATTTGGTCCTGCTGATTTGTGTTTTTGTATGCCCAGCTCAATTATTGCAGGCCCGGATATTTAAGTACAATCTTGCTATTTAAAAATGACATTAAAGCAAGTGTTTGTACTGACAAGGATAATGAATAGGCTTTCTTTACATGTTACAATTAAAATAACCATTTCAATATGTAATTTACTATAAAAAAAACATTACAGAAAATATTCAAGCTTTCTGGTTTATGCTGTAGAAACCTTAATAATGGTCTGATTTACAAGCTATCCGGCAGGTTTTTGTATAGACTGCTAATAAATGTTTTGGCACCAGATTGGACATCACTGTCTATGTCTACGCCTGTAATGATATGCAGGCAGATGTAGACCAGATGTGTTAAACCAGTTGTCGGCTTCAGCCTGTGACTGTGTGAGGGGGACATGGTCGGTGACAGCCGGCTCCACAAGCTGAGTGGTGCAGTGTTAGTGTCAGCCAACTGGGTGCAACCCTATAACCCTTTAAGGATGGTTGTAGCTAAAAGATGACATTTGTCGTCATGATGCGCCAAGGCAGTCTCAGTGAGTAACTCGCCGGTGCTGCTTTGGTGTATCAAGCCGACCCTTTAGAAAGAGTCTCAACCCTGTAGGGTCAGCATGATGCTTGAATGCAAAAATGTAAAGTTACTCGCCGGGGATGCATTCATGCACCATGATGAGCAAGGGCCTTTAAAAGGTTAAGGGCGGCATAGCACTTTGGTGAGGTATGTCCTTGGTCGTCATGATGCACAAATACAGCCCTGGTAAATCGACAGAGCTGCATTCATGCATCATGACGACCGTTAGGGAGTGTATCAACACCATAGGAGCGGTATTGTACATTGATTCATCATGATGACAGAGGACATAGCGGTTAATTCTATTTTTGAGTAAAAAACATCACAACCAAAATCACATGTAAAGCTCTTCCCCCATTCCCTACCTTCATTTGAAAAAAAAGAACCATGTCTTGACTGACACACCTCCAAGACGAAGATAGAGAAGATTTAAACATTTTGGATTGTTAGTTTATATATATCATATTAGTACACCATATGATAATCACATCTGAATGAATTTGCTATGATTCACTCAATAGTTTTATGAGCAAGAAATCGATTGTAGTAAAAGTAAAAGGAAGGGATTTACTTAACAAGTCTTTCTACATAACTACAACCGCTGGTTACTGCCTCAAAAGACCCAGTAGTTTTGCTATTCCGCATGCATTTTAAAAAATATAAGGGAGGGTTCAGTTAATTCTGTTCTACCAACAATATCTCTCAAGACCTACCTGTTAGACTGACTTCATCCCCATGCCGCCTAGATAGACCTACTCACCGTGAAGCGGTCTATCAATACGGCTACCCCCCCCCCCCCCACCTCCCACCCCCCTCACACCCACACAGACATTATCAGCACCTCTCAGACCCAGCCTTGTAATCTGACTCCGTCTACAGGAGGAGGGCATGGCTGGACAGTCGTATCTGTGTGGGTGCTAGGTAGGAACACAGGGTCTGTATGTTATCGTTTATTTATTTCATGGTGAATACGATCTATCAAGGTTAAACCTATGGGAGTGCTGTATGCCAGTAAAGCGTGCAATAATCCTCGGCCGTATTACAAGCTCTGCCCGTATTGCACGTTCCTAAGGGATGTGGGGGGTCCCCAGTAAACACAATGACGTTGGTCAGACGTAAATCTACGTTGAATTTTGGTCTGAACTACGTAATTTTAGTAGGTTTATCAACATCAAAACGTTAAGGTTTATTTACCAATCTCAAACCTGCAGGTCTGATTTACGTAGCTCCTGAAGACGTAAATCTATGTTGAACACATTACATATAATTCTACATAGTGGGACTCAGACAAAGACTTGTAATATATTGCAGACAAATTTACATTTACAAACAATATTCATACAAAGTAACTACTATAATTTTCAATCTCATCTCATTCTACATAGTATATTCTTGTAGTTCAATTGAACAGCCTGACAGTATAGATCTGTTGAATAGTTTTGGCTGCAGAGAGGCTTTGTATTTCTTCCATTACCACCAATGTGGTGTCCTCACAGTAAAGTGCCTCAAAGCACCTATTCATGCACAATACTTTAATCACCTGTCCTTTATATATAAATATTCTATTGAATGAGGTTTATTTGCATGATATTGAATTCACAATTAATGAGAATTTACTGCTTGAATGTGGTAGATTTGTTAAGGATCTGTAATATACTCTCCATAATTGATAGTGCTGCCACCTAGTGTGACACAGCGTAGATCAGCGTAAATCAGACGTCTACATCTGTTGAACGTAAATAAACCTTAACGTTTTGACGTCTACAAACCTTCCAAAATTACCAATCTCAAACCTTTTGGTTGGACATCTACCTAGAGAAACCTCTGAGCTACGTTGGAACTACGTAGGGTGTTTACTGGGTCACCATGGGGTCTCTATGGGGTCGCCATGGGGTCGCTATGTTACCGAGGGTCACGTGACCTGCGCGGAATTAAAAATGGCGGCACCACGGAAGTCAACAAATATACACTGCACATCTATTTCAGGTTGAAATACCCTGAAATAAATACAGAGCGGCACTTCAAAGTGCCCTCGTCAGTGCTTATTGCAAGAGTGGTGCTTGGGCCATATTGCACGCTGGCCGTAGGCCTAGTGCAATACGGCCACTCTTGCAATAACCATTGACTCAGGCACTTTAGCGTGCAGCTCTGTCTATATCTCCATACCTGAAATGGGACAAATACGTATGGCAAAGTTTGTTGAACGGGAGGGGACGGGACATCAAGTAAACAATAATGGGACTGCCATAGAAAATAAAACTAATTAAAAGAAGAATCTCAATCGTATCAAATCACAGATTTGGTTTGGATTTTTATCTAAATTTATCATCCAGATAGCAAGATGTGTAAATGCAATCTGATTATTTCCAATTTAGCAAAGGCCACGATGGCTGTCCTCCCCATGTGGTGTCTATGTATCAATTGAAGAACCAGAGGAGGTGAATTGTTTCATATATATTATAATAAGGGCAAACATTGGGATTCATCTTCACATATCGATTATGATCAGGGTTAGTTTTCACCACAGAGCAGTACACTACCTTGGACAACACGCAACAGGTTGTGTGCAGTAAATCTAGTCCAAATCTAGTCAGCACATTGGTCCCACTACACTAGATAGAGGGTGTGTGTGTGGGGGGGGGGGGGGAGGGGGGGGGGGAGGGGGGGTGGGGTGGGGTGGCCCCTGTCCTGTAGACAAGCACCCTCAGCGCCCTGAGTAGACGCTGATCACGTGACCCTGTCCACACACAGTCTGTAGTAGCGGCGTCCTGGTTACCATGGTAACGGCCGCCATCTTGGTTTGGTACACTAGTGGGGCAGGTGAGGAGGGTCTCACTACGCTGTATTGTCGGGGCCCCTCAGTCAGCTGACTATTCACCTACAGTACAATATTATAATCTATTAGGCCAAATAAAAAAAGTTTGTTTGAGGTAACATGGGAAGAAGCTCTAGGGTCGGTAGGTCGGATTTTTTTTTTTTTTACTTTTTTTTTTACTTCCCCTCTAAAATCGACCCAAAAAAGTGTAAAAGTTGGGACTTTTTTTTTCCTAAATTTTGTAAACCTAAAATTGAGTATCAAAATACAAAAATTTCTTCAAAATTGCATAAAAAAACGTAGGGTCGGCCCTGTTTGGATAGGGTTGGTCGAGTTACCTGAAACAAACCTTTTTTTTTGGCCTTATCCCGAAATGGTCCACCATAGATTCCGTTCTCTGTATATTCTGCTGGTTCTTTACACCTTACATTTTGCCCTGACACTTTACCTCCAACCCCCCTTGTGCCTTAGCACATACAATTATCTATAGATAACTAGTGTGCCTCCTTTCTGCCACTCACATCATCTAGCTTCATGCTGATGTTCTCTCTGTGCATCAGTTAATCCTCTCTCCACTCTCAGTCTCTGGCACAATGAAAACCTAGGCATTTCTAAAATTTAGACAGGGTCATCAAGTTCAGTTGATTACATAAGGTTATCATACTGATTACCGAAGTTATCATTTTGAAGACATTTTGCAACTAGAGAGCGCTACTAGACACTAGTATGAAATTCAGCACTTACTCCAGGCAATCCAATGATTGATTTTATAACAATCCCGATCATCTCATTGACACAGCCTCATACCAAAGACCCCCACCTCCCCCACTACCTCTACCAGCACTGCTACTACGCGTACTAAGACCTTTCTATGAGTGACTCCGCTGCACAATCCATGGGAATTCTTGGGTGAGTCTTAATCAAGTCTTAATAAGTCTTAATCTTAAAAGTCTCAATTATAGGTACCCACCAAATGTAGATGGCATCATATGTTAATATTATGCCCTGCCCCCCAACCCCCGTTTTTCTTTTCTTTTTTTTCATCCCTTAGTAATGGTGTGTACTATTAAGACTTTAAGACTAAGACTTATTAAGACATGATTAAGACCCGAAAGTGGGTCAGGGGTGCTGGAGTAAACCAGGAGGGAGGGGGTGATGCAACCGTTCTCCCTGATTGGCTCCCATGAGCTGTGCAGCCAGCCTTGTTGACTTGTCATACAACTACCATCTTTGTCCGATGATAAGGGATCTAAAGAATTCCTACTTAGATTGGATCATCCCATTGTCTCAGCCCACCCCTACCCCCCCTCCCCCTACACCAATAGCCCTCCCCCTACACCACCCCTACCCCCCCCTCCCCCTACACCAATAGCCCTCCCCCTACACCACCCCTACCCCCCCCTCCCCCCTACACCAATAGCCCTCCCCCCTACACCACCCCTACCCCCCCCTCCCCTACACCAATAGCCCTCCCCCTACACCAATAGCCCTCCCCCTACACCACCCCTACCCCCCCTCCCCCTACACCAATAGCCCTCCCCTACACCAATAGCCCTCCCCCTACACCACCCTACCCCCCCCTCCCCCTACACCAATAGCCCTCCCCCTACACCAATAGCCCTCCCCCTACACCAATAGCCCTCCCCCCTACACCACCCCCTATCCCCCTCCTCCCCTACACCAATAGCCCTCCCCCTACACCACCCCTACCCCCCCTCCCCTACACCAATAGCCCTCCCCCTACACCAATAGCCCTCCCCCTACACCACCCCTACCCCCCCCCTCCCCCTACACCAATAGCCCTCCCCCTACACCAATAGCCCTCCCCCTACACCACCCCTACCCCCCCCCTCCCCCTACACCAATAGCCCTCCCCCTACACCAATAGCCCTCCCCCTACACCACCCCTACCCCCCCCTCCTCCCCCTACACCAATAGCCCTCCCCCCTACACCACCCCTACCCCCCCTCCCCTACACCAATAGCCCTCCCCTACACCACCCCTACCCCCCCTTACCCCTACACCAATAGCCCTCCCCCTACACCACCCCTACCCCCCCCTCCCCCTACACCGATAGCCCTCCCCCTACACCACCCCTATCCCTCCCCCTACACCACCCCTACCCCCTCCTCCCCCTACACCAATAGCCCTCCCCCTACACCACCCCTACCCCCCCTCCCCCTAAACCACTAGCCCTCCCCCTACACCACCCCTACCCCCCCCTCCCCCTACACCGATAGCCCTCCCCCTACACCACCCCTACCCCCCCTACCCCTACACCAATAGCCCTCCCCCTACACCACCCCTACCCCCCCTCCCCTACACCGATAGCCCTCCCCCTACACCACCCCTATCCCTCCCCCTACACCACCCCTACCCCCCTCCCCCTACACCAATAGCCCTCCCCCTACACCACCCCTATCCCTCCCCCCTACACCACCCCTATCCCTCCCCCTACACCACCCCTACCCCCCCTCCCCCTACACCACCCCTACCCCCCTCCCCCTACACCACCCCTACCCCCCCCTTCCCCTACACCACCCCTACCCCCCCTCCCCCTACACCACCCCTACCCCCCCTCCCCCTACACCACCCCTACCCCCCCTCCCCCTACACCAATAGCCCCCCCCCTACACCACCCCTACCCCCTCCCCCTACACCACCCCTACCCCCCTCCCCCTACACCAATAGCCCTCCCCCTACACCACCCCTACCCCCCTACCCCTACACCAATAGCCTCCCCCTACACCACCCCTACCCCCCCTCCCCCTACACCAATAGCCCTCCCCCTACACCACCCCTACCCCCCCCTCCCCCTACACCAATAGCCCTCCCCCTACACCACCCCTACCCCCCCTCCCCCTACACCAATAGCCCTCCCCCTACACCACCCCTATCCCTCCCCCTACACCAATAGCCCTCCCCCCTACACTACCCCTATCCCCCTCCTCCCCTACACCAATAGCCCTCCCCCCTACACCACCCC